>APFE030741261.1:34126-146359 GCA_000404065.3 Pinus taeda
TTTCTTCAAGTCAAGTTAATAGTTCTTTTTCTGATCTTCCAGTTCACTCTAGGTGCAAGAAGAGAGCATACTCAAGAAACTACTAAATCAATAACTTTCTCTTTTCTGATCCTCTAGATCACTTTGTAGTGCAAGAGGAGAGCATACTTTGATAGGTTATCAACTTTTTTCCTTGAAATCTTATGTTGTTGTTGTTGTTGTTGTTGTTTTTTTTTTTTAAGAATATGGCTACTTAATTTCACTTCCCCGGCAACGGCGCCAAAATGTTTGGTCAATTTAGTATTCCTAAATTGATATCATTAATTTGTCAACCCGGGGCTCGTAAGCTGATGAAGTGAAGGTGTACTATATGTACTTAAGCAACCTCTTAAAGCTTTTTGTCGTTTGGGGATGTTGTTTGTGATTATTTTATCTTCCTAAGATGGAGTGATGTATTTATAAACAAATGAGTGATGGTGTGTGTGGAGTGAATTCTAAATGAGTGGGGGTGTGTGATTAGTGGTTTCTAACTATTTGCTGAAAAGGAAGACTTTGAAAGAAATGAATTAAAATAACTGAAAGCAAAGAACCACTTTCTAATGGTATTAGACACCATTCATGCTGCTGCAAAAATAAGAAAATCACTTAAAAGAGCAATGATAATGTTTATCTCTTCCTAACTCTCTGCCTCTAACACATAGTACTGTGTAAGACACGATTACGAAGTAGCTAAAAGTAAGTCTAATAAATGATGAAAATGAGAAAATCTACTTTAAAGACTAGTGATAATATTTTGCTCTTTCTAACTCTCTGCCTATATCACATAGTACTATGTAAAGCATGATTAGAAAGTAGCTAAGGATTAGTCTAGAAAACACCCAAAGCTAGCTGCAAGTGATTAGTATTCTGATCTCTAAAAGATAAGCAATTTATAGTAAGAGATCATTCAAATGTTAGCAAACAATTTTGAGAAATAAAACTAAAAACTAGTTATGGAAATAAAGTAAAAGACAACAAATTTGAATCTGTCAACTAAAACTACCACTAGATACAAAGCAAACACATAAACACACAAATAATCCCGGGTCAAAAACCTGCAAAAGAGCAATGCTGATCAGCTTAAAAGAAAGGATTCAAAATGAATTAAAAAGAAGTGAATTATGCTGTACATAGATCAAGAAAAGAAAATGCTGAACATGAAAATACTATACAAGGCTAATATGAACAGGGGCCCTCCATTCACATAACCCAAGAAAGACTCAAAGTGTTGAAAGCTTCAAAACAGCACTGCTTCTATTACTCAATGTGCAGAAATTCACAGTCAAGAGTGCTAGAACAACACTATTAAAACAGAGTCTTGGGAATGCACGAAAATTATAACAAGTTCGTAAAAATATAGCAAGTAAAGTTAACATAAGCGTACGCAGACGCAAGTATTTATAGGTATCTGAAGGATATCCTATGCGTGCTGCTAAAACTGAAAATAAACAAACTGTCATGCGTAATTAAAACTGCACTAACACGTCATGAGCCTGCGTGGGTGAGCTGGAGGTCCTGGTCGTCATGGGCATTGAATCCAGAGTTGGATTATGTCCCTCACATCCTGCGTAACACGGGCAAGTCAACGTTTGAGCTGACATGACCCAACAGCTTACGCATCACCGTTAAGCTGCCTTCGTTGACCGGATCTTGCCCCTGTTTGACCGGAGGTACAGATGACGTGGATGATTGAAAAAATGGCACAGGAACCTCGAGCACCTTGATACCTAAGTACCCATGTGGCTCGTTTGGCGAAATGGCACATGGAACCTTGAGAACAACAAAAAGGTTGCGGAATCTCCAGATGGCTGCGGAATCATCAGATAGCTGCGGAATCGGCAGAGAGCTGCGGAATGCCTTTAAATATGTCAAAATCTAAACAAAACAGTCACACATTAGCAAAGCTCACTTGATCATGCTTAATGACATCTAATGTAATGATCTGGGTGGTTTTACATGGAAAATGAGGTGAAAGAGAGAGATAGGTGATGAAAAAAACAGTAGATAATAGTAGATGATGAGGTGTAGGTTAGAGGCTCTACATCACCCATAGGTGAACGAGAAGGTGGAGAGAACCAACAAAGTTATTGAAGCTATTCTAACAAAGACAGTTTCATCGCATCGACAAGACTGGGTTGCTCGACTGCAAGAGGCCTTATGGGTGTATTGCACAACTTGGAGAAAAACTACTGGATACTCTGCGTATCAACTGGTATTTGGTAAAGAACCCATTTTTCCCATAGAATTTGAAATACAAACACTAAGGATAGCCTAGGAAGTGGGATTGTATTTAACTGAAGCCCGGGTTAAAAGGTTATAGTAGATAAATGAATTATATGAGGCTTAGCTACTCGTTGTTGGGTCATGGAAAAGGTATGCATTTACTAGTAACTTATTATCCTTTTCCTTTATTCTCATCCTTTCTATATCTCAATGCACTAATCTATTAAGAAATTATGGTAAGAAACACAAGAATTATTTACAGTTATGCTTTGCATAATTATCATCCTTCTTTATGCAGGAAAGTATGAAAAGGGACAATTGTTGTTCCCTAAATAAGGGACAATGAAAAAGCAGCAAGCAAAGGAAGGACATGGCGGTTGTAGATATGTCCAAAAGAAAATCAACAGGATTAGCACAAGAAGGGAAAGATGTCTGAAGTTAGAAAATTGCACGAATCCCTCAGGATCGAGAGATCCTGAGGGATCACTTTTATCATCTATCTTTCTACGCCTTTCTCATTATAAAAGGCAATGATTGTAAGCAGAAAGGGGATGACTATTGCTATTATTATTGTAATTCTCAATTACAGACTTTTGCTGTAGCGAAGAACACAAATACATTGTAACACTCTTTCATGATTAATATATAAGAGGAGTTGTTGTTCCTTTTCATTTATTTGAAGTAACCAACAGTGTACGCTGGCGACTAAGGGCCCGAATTCTAGCGGAATTCACTGCTTCACTTGTGTCATATATTTATGATTCTTGCAAGTGTGACAATCGATAGTTTATTTCTTTCTTCTATAATTATTTCGTTGTCATTCCTTATTTATTTGTGTTGACAAAACAACTCTATTTTATATAATTTACAACATTATTGTTTAATTAGTTTCCTTTTTTCTTTTGATTGAATTTGTTAGATGAATATTCTACTCGATGTAATCAACTGTAATGAGAAATAGCTATTGTTGTTAGTCTCTTAGATTGATGACATCGTTGTTTTACAGAGTCGTCCATTTGATTTAAATTCAATTAGTGTCTAAAAGAAGAGTTATCACTGTTGTACTCTTAACTGATACTGATGTTACTTGAATTACATATTGTTGTTACCTGAATAGTTGTAGGGTTTGATTTCATTGAAGGATTGAATTTTCTTTTAATTTCAATTGCAATTTACTTGCTACATCCATTTACTCTTGTATTTAAAATATCTATACTACAATTTAGAAGCATTACTCTGTGAATTAAATAGCCGCCACATACTATGTACGCTCTTGAAATAGAAAGACCTGCTCGGATTGATAATTAATGTGAAGATAATTAGGAGTTAAAAAGGCACCTTTTATCACTCAATGTTTTTGCGTCATTAGCGAGGAGAGTGTAGCCATTTCTAAGGAGTAATGTACATCTGATGATTTTTGTTGAAGAAGAATTGGGTTTTGAAAAAAGAAGGTAAGAACCTACATAACGAGCAAGTAAAGTGCTTGCTCCTCTGCCCTCTTTTTAGCACAATTACAGAAATCTGAAATAGGTATTTGTTGCTTACCTATTCAGAGAGAACTGGGTATTAAAAACGAAAGGTAAGAACCTACGTATGAAGCATGTAAAATGCCTTCTTCCCCACCCGTTTTCCAATAGAATTGTTAAGAACTTAGGGTAGAGATAAACATTTGAATTGTTTGCATGAATGACTAAGAAGAAAAAAACCCGAAAACAATCCAATTCCACTACCCAAACCTGATAGATCTAAGGGACCCGTGACCCTTGAACGATCAAAATTCATAGAATATATCTTAAAGAAAGTTGAATCTCAGCCATCAGTAGGTCCTAGAAATGTTGCTTACGGACAACCTATTATCTCCCTTTAGGCCACAGGCTCACCATCTGCAGCCTACGCTGAGGTCCACAACAAAACAGTGGGAACTGAGTAGAGTTTTCAAGAGATTGAAAATTCGTGCCCAATTTCCTCACAAGAAGGGAATTCTTGTAATATTCGTGAAGGAGGAGGAAAAACAGGGGAAAGAGAGGAACTAAGATCCCCTCAGGTAGTAATTCAACAAGGAATACCTAGGATCCCAGATCGAGGGAGAATTGTTAAGATCATTCCCATCCCTTCTAATCATCCTAGGAATAACACTTTAGAGATCCCGGAAGGGTATTGGCACATATTTGATCAAATGGCCAACAACCCACAAGCACCTCAGACCTCTACATTGCAATATCCCATCGTTGACACAGTAGTCAACGCACCCATGAAAGCTATCCCTCTCCAAAATATTTCCACCTTTCATGGATTAACCTCAGAGGATCCAGATGCATTTCTGTCTGAATTTGATGTATTATGTTGGGGTTATGATTATACCACTGACCCCCAAAAACTAAAACTGTTTCCTTCCACTTTGAAAGGAGTAGCCTTGCGTTGGTTTATGGGATTAGGTTGTGGCACAATAAATGATTGGGAACAAATGAAAACTGATTTCCTAAAAAAATATCAAGACTATTGCAGATCTAGGGAATTGAAAGGCGAAATATTTCAAATGGTAGCAAGACCCAGTGAAATATTAGAAGAATATGTGGAACGATTTCAATGTAACCTCCAGTGGTCTCCCTATGCAACTCTGCCTTTACCTGATAATGTGCTAAAAAATACACTGATTAAAGTGATGAAAGAACAATGGATAGAAACATTAAATATTATGGGCAAAGGTGATATATATCAAGAAGAATATGCCGACATTATTAAATTGTGTATCAAGTCCTAAAGAGGTAGTATGAGATCGAAACAAGAAGAACGCGACATGACCACGAGGGACAACAAAATCTCTGGTGGAGATATAACTCGTGCAGAAATTGGCAACCTACTAGAGGATTTCAAAATAGACATTTTGGGAACTCTGACAACACAATTGGACATTATGCAAGCAAAAAAAAAGCAGGCAAAAGTAGAACAAAATTTGGTGATATTCTATCCTAGATGCAGGAAGAAGCATAGTCACAAAGAATACTTGCTGGATATGGTGCAAACTTGTGCCATATGTACTAAAGATCATACCACAAAAAGTTGCCCATCACTTCCAGGATTAAAAGCAGTCTATAAGGAGGCTGTGGAAGAAACAAAACCAGTCTACCTGCTAAATCAGCGTCACCAATGGCAACCATGACAAATAGGTATGCCAGCTAATCCATCTTCTTTCTTTCAAACATCGCAATATAATTCGCAATAATACCTAGGAGCCATGTGGTAGAATCAGCCACCTTTTTCCAATTGGTCACAACAACCATTCCCTATGCCATCTTGGCCCAACCAATCAAATAAAAATAACAATTGGACAAATTACTCTTACTTCCCACCATTTTGGCAGAATAATACATATCAATCCTAATGGCCACCCTCAACTTCATAGAACTAGAGCTGGCAGTCAAACTGGCAAAGACCTACAAATTAGACAGTAGGAACAATCCCCCTACCTCAACCCACACTGCCAACACCCTACACATTGCAACAGAACCCTCAGACCAACCTACAACCATAGCTCCCAACCCAACCCAACTGGAACCCCAACAATAAACTGGTTCAATCTGTGCAAATTATTGAAGGAACAGAGCCAAAAACCGAGTTAAGGGAGTGCAATGAGCTTCAATTAAGATCTGGGCAGATAATAGAATCAAAGGGGGATAAAAACAAACAAATTGAAGATCAGTTACCTGTAGAACAAGCACCACAAGTAGAGGACATGATTAAACTGAAAATTCATGATCAAATGATCACCTCCTCTCCACCATTCCAAAAAAGATTAATCATACCCCACCCAATAGGATACCCCAATTTTGATCTTCTAGGAGATTTGAAAATTTTGTGTATGAAAATACCACTCCTCCAGGCTATTCAAGACATTCTGATTTATGAAAAAACTATTAAAGAATCGTGTATGAAAAAGCCAAAGAGGAAAATAAAAACAACCCCAATTGTCCATGTAGTTAGTACGTTATCTGATTTACTATTAGGAAGAGAAACGCCTGTAAATATTAGGACCCAAGAAATCCTATAGTCATTGTGCAAATAAATGGATGCTCCTTCCCCAATGCATTAGTTGATTTAGGAGCAACAATCAATATTCTTACAACCACAACTTGTTAAAATCTTGACATTACATCCTTAGACCCAATCATGACCTTGTTGGAACTGGCTGATTGATTGGTAGTCAAACCAGAAGGCACATTACAGGATGTAATGGTGTTAGTAGACTCTTGGGAATACCCTGCAGAATTTCTAATCATCAATCCTAGAAAGTGAGTCAGTGGATATCCCCTAATTCTAGGTAGACCTTGGCTAGCAACTATGGATGCTTACATAAGCTGTCGAACAGGTAGCAAGACTATAGCCAGAGGAAGCAATGTGAGGAATTTAGCCTTATATCCTCCAGCTCAGCCCAGTTTAACAATAATCAAAACCAGAAAAAAAAAAAAAAACCTCTATCACATCTTACTAAAAACATTAGATCACCACTAACCATAGAAGATGTTCTCGAATTTAAGGATCAAACAGAAGATGACATCATTAACACTTACATTAACCAACCACATGTCATATCCCATCTAAAATGTCACATGATTGAAGCAACCCTCGATAATGACATAAAAGAAGATCCCTTAAAAGATATTAACGATAAAGAAATGCCAACAACTTCTGTTTATAATAGCAAAACCATAGAAACTGAGCCAGGAAAAACTTTGAATATTAACAAAAATCTGACTGCTGACCAAGAGCAAAAGTTTTTTCAACTCCTGACAAAATATAAAGAAGCCTTTGCATGGGATTACCCGGATATGAAAGGGATTGATCCCCAATTATGCATGCACCATATTTATATAGAGAAAGATGTCAGGACCATTCAACAACCTCAACGGAGGTTAAATCCTCATCTTAAACATACTGTTAAAGCTGAACTACAAAAATTGTTAGATGCAAACTTCATCTACCCCATATTTGACAGCAAATAGGTCTCTCCATTAGTATTAGTGCCGAAAAGGAATGGAAAGTGGTGTATATGTGTTGACTATAGAGAGCTTAATAAAGCAACCC
The DNA here is from genome assembly GCA_000404065.3 of Pinus taeda. NCBI lineage: Eukaryota > Viridiplantae > Streptophyta > Pinopsida > Pinales > Pinaceae > Pinus > Pinus taeda. Next base: position 41,450 of record APFE030741261.1, read on the forward strand.
AAAAAGACCATTTTCCCCTTTCGTTCATTGACCAAGTCTTGGACACATTGGTAGGAAAAAAAATTCTTTCCTACATGGCTTTAGCGGATAGAATCAAATTCAAATTGGCCCTGAAGATCAGGATAAGAGTACCTTTACCTTCCCTTGGGGAACATTCACTTACAGGGTGTTACCTCTTGGGCTATGCAATGCACCTAGCACATTTCAGAGGGCTATACTTAGCATTTTTTCAGATCTGATAAATGAAGGGCTTGAGGTATACATGGATGACTTTACACCTTATGAAGATGAATTCGAGCTAGCATTACAAACATTAGAGAAAGTTATACAAAGATGCATTTCCACCAGACTCTGTTTAAGCCATGAAAAATGCCACGTGATGATGACTGAGGGCCTCATCTTGGGTCACTATATCTCAGCAGCTGGAATCCAGGTAGATCTAGTAAAAATTTAGATAATTATTTTGATACCTAACCCTTCCACAAAAATTGACATACACAGTTTTTTGGGACTTTCTAGCTATTATAGAAGATTTATAAAGAAATTTTCTCAAATTGCTGCACCAATATATGCATTAACAGGAAATATTGATATCATTTGGATTGATAAATGTGATAGTTCTTTTGAAGATTTAAAGCAGCTTGTATAAATAGCCCCAATATTAAGGGACCCAAACTATGATTTTCCATTCCAGATTTCATGCGACACTTCAGACATAGCCATTGCAGCGGTTCTGGGCCAGGAGGAAGATAAAAATCCATATGCAATATACTATATTAGCAAAAATCTATCTCCTACTGAACTAAATTATAATAGGATACCCTGTGGTTTTATAGACTGATCACTCTACTATTAAATATATAGCTAATAAACCTGTTACAAATGGAAGAGTGACAACATGGTTGATTCTTTTGCAGGAATTCGATATGACTATCAAAGATCGACCAGGAAAAGAAAATCCAGTAGCAGAATTCCTTTCACAAATGCCAAAGAAAGATGACTCAACAGTAGTATAAGACCATTTCCTTGATGAACATTTATTTGTTGTAATTGTAAAAACACTGTGGTACGCGGATGTCACAAATTACTTGGCAGAAGGCAAGTTACCCAAGCACCTGACACCTAATGAGAGAAAATAAATAGTACAGCACAACATGTGAGTCTCTTTGATTGGAGGCTATTTATTTCATACAAGGGCTGATATTCACATTAGAAGACGCGTCAGGGAAGATGAGATCTTTGACATCCTGAAAGCTTGCCATGGTGGGCCTTGCGGTGGACATTTTGCAGACTGTCGGACTGGTCACAAGGTATTATAAATGGGCTACTATTGGCCACCTTTTTTAAATATGCCAAGAAGTTTGTCCAGGCATGTGACATTTGCCGAAGAATGGGAAGCTCTGGGTAGTCTGATGAGATGCCCCTGCACCTGCAGATAGTCATTGAACCTTTTGAGTGATGGGCGTTAGATTTCATCAGCCAAATAAACCCATCATCTAATCAAAAGACATATATATTAGTTGCAACTGAGTATGTGAATAAATTGGTAGAGGCAGAGGCACTACCAAGGGCAACAGAGGACTCAGTAATCCACTTTCTTTTCCAACTATTCATGCGATATGGCTTGCCTAGAGAGGTAATTACTGATTCAGGACCACAATTCATAGGCCATAAGATTGCTGCAACATTAAGGAACCATCATATCATGCACAGAATCACTAATCCATACCACCCGCAGGCAAATGGCCAGGTAGAAAGCGCCAATAAGGTAATCGAGGCAATAATCACAAAGACAGTTGCATCACATAGATGCGACTGGGCTACCCAATTGCCAGAAGCCCTGTGGGCATACTGCACGACATGGAGAAATACCATGGGATATTCCCCATATTAGCTAGTGTTTAGCAAAGAATCTATCTTTCCAATTGAATTTGAGATTTAGACATTGAGAATAGCTCAGGAGGTAGGCTTGGACATAAGGTAAGTACAGATTAATAGGCTACATCGAATCAATGAATTCGATGAAATCCGACTATCGGCTCTTCAACACACTGCATTGATTCAACAACAAAGAGAGAAATCACATGATTCCCTTATCAAAAAGAAGATCTTCCACAAAGGAGATTGGGAACTCCTGTATGACTGTGGGTTCCAGGATTTCCCAAAAAAACTCCAGACCAAATGGTTAGGATATTATGAGATACAAAATGTGCATGATAATGGCACCCTCACATTAGCCACCATTGATGGGTCTGGTTACTCTTTTAAAGTGAATGGACATAGAGTATGACTCTATCACAAACTGTTTACCACGGAGTCCTTTGGCCAACAATTATCGGAAGGTTCCCCCATACAGATTCTAACTTAAGAGGGCAACCCATCCTCAACATCAGCCCGATGAATAATTCAATTTTTTTTTAATTTATACATAAAATTTTTCTTTCTATTTTGATTGAATTTGATTGTATAAATTGTATATATATTCTCTTTTGTTGTTCCCTCTAAGGAATAATTGTTGTTCCCTCCAAAGAACAACTACGGTTCCCCCTAAGGAACAAAAATTTTGTGTACAGATTTTCATTCTGATCCCTTTAAGGAACAATTGTTGTTCCCTCTAAGGAACAACAGCTGTCGTTCCCTCTAAGGAACAGTAGCTCCTTCTTTATTTGTTTTCGTGTTGTTCCCTTTAAGGAACAATTGTTGTTCCCTCTAAGGAATAGTTGTCGATCCCTCTAAGGAACAACAATTCCCTATTTATTTTTTTTCATGTTATTCCCTTTAAGGAACGGTTGTTGCTCCCTCTAAGGAACAACACTTTCGTGTCTATTTGTTTTTTTGTTATTCCCTTTAATGAATAGTTGTTGTTCACTCTAAGGAATAGCTACCATTCCCTCTAAGTAACAACAGTCCCCTGTTTATTGTTTTCGTGCTATTCCCTTTAACGAACAATTGTTGTTCGCTCTAGGGAACAACTGTCCTTCCCTCTAAGGAACAACACTTTCTTGTCTATTTGCTTTTTGTTGTTCCATTTAAGGAACAGCTGTTGTTCCCTCGAGGGAACAACAGTTTCGGGTGTATTTGTAATTTTTGTTGTTCCCTCTAAGGAACAACAGTTTCATTTGGATATGTTTTCTCATTGTTCCCTCTAAGGAACAACAATTGTTCCCTCTTAGGAACAACTGATGTTCCCTTTAAGGAACAGCAGTTTCATTTGGACTTATTTTCTTATTGTTCCCTTCAAGGAACAATTATTGTTCCCTTTAAGGAACATTTGTTGTTCCCTATAAGGAACAACCGCTATTCCCTCTAAGGAACAACAGTTTCGTTTGCATCTGTTTTTCCACTGTTCCATTTAAGGAACAACTACTATTCCCTCTAAGGAATAGCTCTTGTTAGCTATAAGGAACAACAATTTTGCGTCCAATTATTTTTCTCTTTTCGTTGTTTCTTATAAGGAACAACTACTATCCCCTCTAAGGAACATCTGTTGTTCCCTCTAGGGAACAATAGTTTCGGTTTGCAATTTTTCTTCCTACTATTCCTCATAAGGAACAATTGTTGTTCCCTATAAGGAACAACACCATCATGTATATATCCTTTTGATGTTCCCAACATGGAACAACACCATCTATGTGTATTTTTCGTTCATTGTTCCTTATAGGGAACAGTTGTTGTTCCTTTTAAGGAACAACACCCTTTTGTGTGTCTTTTCTTGTTGTTCCCCTTAAGGAACAACACTCTTTGTGTGAGGTTTTATTTAGGAAATAAGCACCTTGTGAATATTATTTCACTCGCTATGATCCTCTATGGGGCAAGAACAAAAACATATATGTAAGGATTCAAAACTTGAAGGTTACTGGAACAAACAAATCAAACGTTATCATATTTAATGAGATTGTTTTGTATTGATTAGAAAAGGAAGGACATAACCATCTGTATCACTTTGTTATCCTTATCTTCGCTATAAATCAAAATGATTGACTATTTGTACCATGCTGGTTCTTCCCTAACCCCTGTAATTCTCTCTGCTCATTATCATTGAATAAGATTAAGGGTATCTTTTTTTCTATTGGTATGTTCAGACTTCTTCCACCATCCCTACTCTTAAGGAGTGTTGAGCCACCATCTATATATAAATAGGAAGTGCCATTTAAAAAAAATAAAAATAAAAATAACAAAACAAAACAAAAAACAAATATACATATGTTTACTAACAATTCTATGGTTTTTCAGACAGAGGATAGGGGGTCTCATCATGAGCCAGCCTACCATGATCATAAGGAAGCAGTGAAGTGGCGTTACCACTATGGCCACCACACCAGGGATATGATCCAATGGATGCATTATAAAATTAAAGTCCTTGGAATAGGAGGTCTCATCGCGAGCCGACCTACCCACCTTTCGCTCCTCCCCAGTGAATGGCATTGTGCTCATCTGGTCACCAACCCAGCACAATGGCCTCCATTCTAACATCATAAGGCACTTTCCTAATTATACATAAAGGATCATGGTTCCAAAGGGTGAAAAAGCAACTCTGTCAAGGTTATAAACACCTGTTGGCAATAGAAGCTTTGCTAATGGTATTGGAGTCATATTTTCAACATTAATAGTTATTATAACTCTCTTTTCTTATTCTTTATGTTTACTGCAGAGAGATTATGTTCCTAATTTATTTTTGAACCTTTATGCATGAGATACATTTCAAAAAGTCAATCACATTGGTTTAAGTGGAATAATGGCCGCAAAGCATCTTTTCCATGTCCGATGTCCTTTCTCCCTTTTCGAATCACTCCATGACATCTCCACATTTATTCATAATTCTCATTCTATGCATTGATTTCGGCACCCTGATATGTTTTGTGATCCTCTCATAAATATGTATACCTTGACATTTTTACCACTCATGCACATCGCCACCAGTACGCCATTCCTTCATTTAATCGGTTGAAGGCGACCTATCGTTTTAAGGGGGGAGAATCCTTACTATAGTTGTGTAGGCGTGTCAGTTCTTGATTAGATTATGCAGGGCAATTCAACATTGCATGATTATGAAGTATGTGATACAATAGCAAGTGCTAGAATAATGATATTTTTGCCTGTAAAGCATCATTTGAAATAACCATTATAACAACTTGTTGTTCCATAAGAACAATTCTATCTATTGATGTAACATCTTTGCGATACTAACGGTTTGTAGAATCCAGGGAGTATGTGAGGACGAGCAGTGTGAAGGGAGCCATTAATACTAGTTGTTTCTAATGTAGCCAGAGAAATTCTAGCCCGAGTTGGCTGGATAACATATTTAACATGACTGCGACAACCCAATGAAGCAATTGCTATCGAATTCTTACAAAATTTATAGAACAAACATTCTATGATAAGAGGAAGGCAAATTATAGTGACAGACACAGTAATAGCTGAAGTGTTTGGATTACCAACAGTCGGACTGATATGGACTCATAAAAAATTGAGGTTGTAGGACAATATTCCAGTATTTTGTGATGAGGGACAAGACTTGATTGTCAAAGGAAAAGGAGTTCGACCTTCATGCCTTGGAGAACCGTGGATAGAACTGGCCAGAGTCATTCAAAGCTATATCACATGCGACGGGAGAAAAGATGTGGTAAGGCCACGTCACCTTAAATTATTTGCAGTTCTAAAACAAAAATGTTCTGTAAACTTGCCTGTGTATTTGAATTTCTTATTGAAGGACACTTCTCAAAGCATTAAAAAAATATCGACATATAGAGACTGTCATGAGCCACCATTGCTTGATTAGGCTGATAGTAAGTTACAGCCTCACCCAGCAATAGTCAAGTTGGGAGGAATTAGTATTTGCCATTGAAGGGTGTTTGGCTCTGCTTATGACTAACCCTATTCTAGAAAGGAAATGGACTACCCATACCCCCAACATTCCCCAAAAACATAGACATTCCATTAGGATGAAGATGAACTTAGGAACAACTGAAAACCGCCAGGGAAGTATCCCCTAGCCTATGGAATTGTCTAGCTCAGAAAGTGAACAACAATTGCAAATAGAAGGCCAGGAGAGCCCTAAGTCAGATCATGAGGGAGAATTAAGGCAGTCCGAAGAAGAAGGAAGAGATTAATCAAAACCTCTCTCAACATCAAGTACCCTAGGTGATTTACTGCATGATACTGAATTGGCCCAGATTTTGGCCAATATGGATGAGTTCATACAGCTTGAAAGTCCCCTCAATTTGAACATTGGGGCAACACAATCCGCAAAGATATCTAGCCATGATAGAACTATGTCAGAAAATATAAGTGGCGAAGTAGAGACAAGAGCAGAACCCACCCAAGAAGAGGTGAACCAATTTAGTAATACACCTCTAGGAGAACCCAGTTGGGTTAGTTTAAATACAGAGGATGTGGGCCAAACAGGAGAAATAGAAACAAGCCAGGGTAAGGACATAGCTCTTGTAGAACAAAGCCTAGATGAGCGACTGAGCTCGCTAACAGTGGAAACAATTAGTGGAACAGTTGTTCCTCCTGAAAAGAAGAAAAACAAAATTAAAAAGCTTAGAAAGGAATAGCATAGGCTGCAGAAATCAGTAAAAAGACTCAGGCAAAAGATAAGGACATTAACAGTGGGGAAAGTTTCAGAAAAAACCCTAGAAACAATAAATGCAACCATTCAAACTGAATTGCATGATACAAAGGTTACTGGGACTCAAATTGAGCCCATATTCACTCAAATTTTTAAGGAATAACATGCAAATGTTGCAAAAGAAGCTGCCCAAATAGAGAGTATACATTTTCGTAACTTAGCTGTTCAAACAGAGGTGGTACCCTCCGACAGCACCACCCAGAAAAAAGGAAAGACTGTCCATAATAAGAGTACATAGACTATAAGCATTCAGTCCCATAATAAGAACACGCAGAAAATAAAAATCCACTCTCATAACAAGAATACGCAGACAGATATTCAAGCCAAATATATTATGACAAGCAGCAACCCTTCTATAGTAAATCTTCAAGAAAATCTGGCACAAGCTCGGCTTACCATAGAACGGCTTGAGGTAGAAACTATTCCCCAACAGAGATACTAGGAATTATAGAGGCAACTACAGGATATGAATGCATTAGAAAGTGAGACCTTCGATAAATACTGAAGGCCAAAGGAAAGAATTGAGAAAATAAAGCTCAGATTAGAAAAGGCCAGGAGTCAAATGGATACTATTTGCTCCTTATATACTGACATATTGGCATGCAGATCTCCTGCCAATAACTATGCCCTATTTTTGAGGGAAAGATACTTACAGTTGAAGATCAAAGCTGTCAAAGTTGGAAAACTGATAGAGTTGAAAACAATTGAGGATTTTATAAACCGTTGCAAACATCATGGGGTAAAAGTACAGAGGCTGCTATGTGAATTTTATTTACACAATTTTGTATTACAAGAAGAAACTGAAAAGAACCCCAGTCCTTTTGTAGGGGATGTACAATTTCAAGCTTTTATTTCATTTTTTGTTAACCAACTGAAATGTTTCAAAGCTCACAACATGTTCCAGAGGCAGGAAAATGGACTTAACCTTTGGGTTAGAGGTGAACTAAAGCATTCATTACAAATGCTGGCCAATCACTAAAGTTTGATGAAGAGGGAAGGTGTAATCAAAACTCTGGGGCCTATTCAAGAAGAGATTGTCAAAAAAGGAGTAGAGTATTTCCTTTCCATTTGAGAAAGCTCCTTGGTCGCAGCCAAGTTCAGATGGACAGTTTCCAATAACAATGTATAGAATAGAGAACCATTAAACTATAAAAAAATTACACTAGCTGTAGAATGCTTTGTCATTTATAGTAATCTCATCTTAAGGGAAGGTCCTTATTGGCCAGGTTGTTAGTTCCACATCCCTATTATTTGGCATCCTGATGAGGGGTACAAGGCTATATATGAACTCCCTGAAGGACAAACATGGCACATCTTTGAAATTTTGGCCAAGAATCATTGTTTCAAACCACTTTATGACATTTCTTCTCAAACCTATTCCTTAATTTCTCCACACACGAACTACATGGTTCTCATGAGGACATGAAAAAGGGTAAGAAAGGGAGAATGTTGGGTCATGGAAAAGGAATGCATTTACTATTAACCTATTATCCTTTTCCTTTATTCTCATCCTTTATATATCTCAATGCGCTAATCTATTAAGAAATTATGGTAAGAAATACAGAAATTATTTATAGTTATGCTTTGGCTAATTATCATCCTTCTTTATGCAGGAAAGCGCAGAAAGGGGCAACCGTTGTTCCCTAACTAAGGGACAGTGAAAAAGCAGCAAGCTAAGGAAGGATGCGGTGGTTGCAGATACGTCCAAAAGCAAATCAACAAGATCAGTGCGAGAAGGGAAAGATGTCATGATCCATAGAATGGCTTATGCTCATAAATACTCTCATATATTCCTTTGAATTAAGTTCTCTCGAGATCTGATATCTTAAGACCTTGTTCTTTATAAAGAAGTATCAAAACTGAGATACTAAATTGTTATGGAGGAGTTTGTCAAAATTGTTGTTACATAACCTCAGATTTGAAGGCTATTGATATCTAAAACGCTTGCTATTATAGACTGATATCTGATCTATGAATAAGGTTTGATTATTCCATGTAGATCCTTAGTTTCTTTGATGTCTTGTAGAGACTTATTCTTGAATGTCTCTTTTCTACCCTTACTTTGACTGTTGTAACCTCCCTCTGATACCATGTTGAAGAATATAGGTCATGCATGTTTAGAGTGATTCCTTGATATATGATAACAATTTGTGAATTGTTAATGCCATTTTATCTTATCTTGATTGTTTTATTAGTATGTGTAAGTTTAATTTCATCAAACTGTTATCAAACAACAAGAGATAAGAACACAAATGGTTGGCTATCTACTAGGCCAAAGCCTCTCAATCTTGGAGAGGAAAAACCATGCATAAATTCTTCTTATAGAGATTCCATTGATTAATACGAGGAGCAAGACCCTTGACACAATATGCCTCTCCAAGACCAAGACATCAACTTTCTTCCTTGCCATTGCCAAGATCATCATCATCACTCTTGCTTTCACTGATGTCCTCAAAGTTTCACTTCTGAATACTTCATTGATGTAGCAATTTCACTTCATTTATCATTGTTGCACCATGGTTGTCTTTAGTATCTCAACACTATGAAGACTATGACAACATTTCACTGTATTACTCCTTTGCAAATACCTTTCTCCATTATTTGTCTCTGAGATCATATTAACATGGAGATCACTAGATCAGAGTAGAGATCATATATCTCCTTCTGTAGAAATGTCGAATACTATTGTCATCACCGAGACCTTACTTCATCATTTTGGTCATGTTGCATCTGTAACATATTAGGAAGAGATGTGATCTTCATGGATTCGATAGAGTATATCCATTCTTACTCATCCTTGTACCTAGTATCTTGTAGGAATACCATGACTTCTCTTTGTCATATTTTCCTGTATGATGCAAAGATTTTCATTGTAAAGGTTAGGTCTCTATCAAGTTTAGACCTCACTACAATACCCTCATCCGAGACCTCTATTTCCTCTTCCATCAAACATTGTTTCATAGGTAGTATATATAGATCATATTTTCATCCATTTTATATTTTCAAGATTGGTCATGACTTCACCTAGTACCCTATTCACGATGTGGTCATAATCTATTTCTTCGTGCAAAATTTTTCTTGCGTATTCTCTGCTTCCTTGACTGTGACTCTGAATCACACTTTCCTACACCCTATCTAAGGACTATAACCTCCTTCTTGTAGTGTGGATCTACTCCCATATTCACACAAAATAAAATGATATACTTCCCTACCATTTTCGGATAACCTAGACTACTATAATACAGATCTTCTGCTCCTTCATCATCGGACATTTTAGAGACAAAAAAATGTGAGATTTGTTGTATATCTTTTGCTAACCCCTTGTGGGTATTTATAGCTGTGAGTGTATATATGAGCCGACATATGTTAATGAATTGACATGACTATTTATTGAAGCTGACATGACATGTATTTATTTAATTTATTTGTAGCCGAAATAATGATATCCTTCTTGTTTTGCTTGAAGACTTTGATAGGCATGTTCAAGGCATTGATCTTTGTCTTGGAGGGATGACACACAACTTGAAGATGTGTACATATTTACATGAACTCATAAAGAGTTTCTATACACATGACATGAATCTTTGACATTTGAATAAATCCTAAAAGACATCAATAAGAAGTATTTTATCTAGAGCCACTTCTTTCTCATGTAATCCATGTACCAATATTACAAACATAAATTATTTCCTTTTATTACCTCAAATGCAATTATCATGTCATTACGAAGAGCAAACCTAGTTATACTTTCTTCAATAGTTGGGACTTCTTACGGGGAGATCCCTTGAAATTTTGGTGGGTCCAACACCGTCAACATGACTACATGTAGTCCTAGTAGGTAGCAATGAAACTAATTTTAAGGATGAGACTGACCCATATAAAGGCATTGTAGGCTGATTTGGAAGGTCTGATCGAAAGCTCAGTCACCATAAAATACCACAATTATCTTCAAAATTTTTGAGATTTATACAATTCTTTCCAAATAGAGACCCATCACTACATTGAGTTGTGACACTTTGAAGGAAGATCAATTTCGAAACCTTTTGAGAATATTGAAAGCCCTAAAGGAACAAACTTGCAATAGAAAACTATAGATATCTCATGGGACTTGACCTATTGTTAAAGGTAGAAAAGGGAGAAATTATATGTAAGTTTTCAACAACTATAAAACTATGACATGAACTTAAGAAGAGGATCATTCTATCACTTTTAGTATATCTTCATTACTTAGCACCTTGGAAACCTCTACTGCAAACAATATTGTAGGAAGTATCAAGCTTGTCAAAGAAGATATCATTATCATCAAAAGGGAAATAATAGTCCACCATAAGGCATGTTGGGAAGGCATAATATGGATATATTGAAGGGACAAGTGCATAGATATAGTTCGATGTGCCAGTTAGAAGAATATACCTAGGAGAGGATCTATGCTGGCTTGAAAAAAGTCCTTATAGGGTTGTTATATAATGATATATTTACCCTAAGCTAGCAAGCCTAGATGCTTTAGCAGCCTTGCTACTAGATATTTTGATAGGACTTGCTGAGACCAAATGATTTTGTAGGTCATATATTGGAGCCTTACTTTACATCTTTTCCTATCAAACTAGGACATCCATCGGATCAGGTCTCACTAACATCATGAAATGCCATACACGAAGGAAGGATAATTAGTGCTAATAAGCCCAAAACTGGTAAATAGGAATAAATAATTTCATCTCCTTGACATTTACATATGTTATAATTCTGTTGTTTGATTTTTGAATTATTTTTGTGAGTTATATTTGGGTCTCAAAACCCTCACATATTGCTAATGCATGCATCTACCATAGCCATCACAAATTTCAATGCATACAAGAAAAAACTGAAAATATTTCAATGTTGCCCCATTCCGAAGCCATAGGCCAAGAATACTTCTTTTTTTCAGGGGCCCCATGCCAAGTTGGGATGACCCACCAAATTCTCGAACAGGTGCCTTAGCATGCCTAGCATGCGATGCCCCCATGGGAACCTAGGCACCTCGCCTTCGTGTGGGCACGCCCAAGGCATTGGCATTAACCCTACTATGAGAATAATTGAACACAAATTATTATCTCATTAATGAAAACAAAATATTATCATATTTTATTTCCATAGTGCATGATCAATATTCAATTATAAATCAGGTTTTAACACCTAAACATTAATTTACTTAATTTTCTAAAAATAATTTTGAGATCCCCTTATGGGAACTCTGTTCATGTGCCAACATTATTTCTTTTGTGTGGGTACCCTTTGCCAAGTTGGGCTGACTGACCAAGTTGTAGCATGGGCTCCTTTGCCCGGCGGGTGCTCTGGTGTGTCCAACACGCAACACCCACATCGGGATTGAGCACTATAACATGCCAATCACATGATGCCTCCATGTGCACCTAACACCCAACCTTCGTTCTCTCGTAAAAGACAATAAAATATTATAATTTTTTAGTACCATGACGCATAATAAATCAATTGTAAACTGAATTTTAACACCTATAAATTACTTTACTAAATTTTCTAAAAATCATTATGACACCCCTTTGTGGGAACTTTTTTCATGGACAGTCATGGGCCGAAATTACTTGTGTTCTACAGACACCCTTTGTCATGTCAGTTTGACCCACCAAATCATCTCACAGGCACCTTGGTGTGCCCGAAACACCGCGCCCACATGAGCATTGGGCACCCTGGTGTGCCCAACATGCAAAGCCCCCATGGGAACCCAGGCACTGCCCTTCATGTTGGTGTATCGATAGCATGGGCATTCACCTTGTTGTGCAAATCAATGAACCCAAATCATTATATCATCAATGAAAATAAGATATTATCATTCATTATGTCCATGCTCCATGATCAATATTTAATAATAAACCAACTTTTAACACTTAAACATTAATTTACTTAATTTTTTAGAAATCATATTTATGGGTCCCCATTTTAGGAACTTTTTTCATGGGTTGTCATGGACTGACATTACTTATTTTGTGTGAGTGCCCCTTTCCAAGTCATGTTGACCCAAGAACTCATGGCACAGGTGCCCCTGTTAGGCGTGCACGCTAGCGTGCCCAACAGGTGATGCCCCAATGGGTATTGGGCGCCATAACATGCCCATAATGTCACACCCCAATGAGAATCAGGTGCCCTGCCATGCCGAGTACACGTTGCCCACATGGGCATTGGGTGCCTTGGCGTGCACAACACACGATGCCCCTATGGGGGCCCGAGTGCCTCGCCTTCATTCACTTATCAATGAGAACAAAATATTATAATTTGTTAGTACCATGTTGCGTAATCGATGAGTTATAAAACAATTTTTAACACCCGAAAATTACTTTAGTTAATTTTATAAAAATCATTATGAAATCTTTTGGTTGAAACTCTATTCATGGAAATTCATGGGTCGACCTTACTTCTTTTATGTAGGAACCCCTTCCCAATTCGGGCCGACCAACCAACTTGTCCCAAGAGCACCCCTACGAGGTGGGCATTCTAGTGTGCCCAATGCACAACACCCCCATGGGTGTCGAGCACCCTGGTATGCCCAACACATGATGACCCCATGGGCACTCGGGTACCCAACCTTTATTCACTCATCAATGAAAAAGAAAATTATAATTGTTTAGTACCATGTTGCATAATCAATCAATTGTAAACTAACTTTTAATGCCCAAACAATACATTAGTGAATTTTCTAAAAATATTTATTAAACCCCTTGGTGGGAACTCTGATCACGAGTAGTCATGGGATGACCTTACATCTTTTATGTAGATACGTCTTGCCAAGTCAAGTCGACCCACCAAATTGTCACATGGGCACCCTTGCCAGGAAAGCACCTAGGCGTTCCCAACGTGTAACGCCCCCATGGACATCTGGCACCCTGGCGTGTCCAATATGCGATGCCCCAATGGGTGCTCGAGCACCCCTCCTTCTTACGGGCGTGCATAGGGCATGGACCTTCACCCTCTTGTGTAAATCAGGGAAGGAAAATGATTATCTCATCAATGGAAACAAAAAAATATCATTTTTTATTTCCATGTTTCATGATCAATATTCAATTATAAACTGACTTTTATCACCTAAATATTAATTTATTTAATTTTCTAAAAATAATATTTATGAGACCACCTTGTGGGAACTTTGTTCATGGAAGTCATGGGTCGATACTATTTATTTTGTAAGAGCACCCCTTTCCAGGTCAGGTCGACCCACCAACTCATTGCATAGGCAGCCCTGTCAGGTGGGCACTGTGGCATGTCGAGCATGTGATGCTCCCATGGGCATTAGATTCCCTAGTTTTCCAATCATGCAACACCCGCCTTCATTCACTCATCAATGACACATAAATCTTATGATTTGTTACTACCATTTTGCATAATCAATCAATTATAAAATTCATTTTAACACCTAATCATTACCTTAGTCAATTTTCTAAAAAGCATTATGAGACCCCTCAGTGGGAACTCTATTCATGGGCAATCATGGGTCGACCTTACTTCTTTTATGCCAAAATCCCTTGCTAAGTAGGGTGGACCCACCAACTCATTGCATGGGCACCCCTACTGGGCAGACATCTTGGCGTGCCCAATTCATGATGGCCCCCAGGGGTTCCCGAGCATTAAAGAGAAGGATATCATCATCATCAATGCATAGCAGACTAGTTTTTTGAATATAAAGACATGGGAGACTAGTTTTCTCAAAGTCAGACACTTTCTGAGATATATAATCATGACAATAATAAAAAACAAATTGATCTTATTTTGCATTCATCATTGTAATTTCATATTCTTTCTTAATGCCATAATTTATGTAATATACTTTAAAAAATTATTAATAATTTTCCATAAAATCCCATGATTAACATCTAATTCCTCTAGGTCCAAATTCACTCCCTAAAAACTATACATTAACCCCTTAACACTTGAACAACATTCGCCTAATCCCCTAAACCCTTAACCCCTAGCTCCTAAACCATTAAACAATAACCCCTTATCCCTAAGCACATCAATTAATTAACCCATAACTTGAGCTAACCCCTTAATCAACCCTAATGAAAATAATGAAATAATATTTGTAGGCCACATCAATATGGTAACATAGTTCAAACACCTCCCAAAACAATATCATAAAATACATTTACAACAGAAAGATAATAAAATTTACAGTTCAAAGACATAGAATTTAAAACACTATATATATATATATATATAAACATTTACAAAAAAAAATATGCAATACAAAGACATATAATAAATGACTTACAAATGGATGATATTCATGTCGACCTTTAGCATGTCCATGGTCTCTATAATGCATTTTAGCTGATGTTATTAGAATTCTCCTTAGCTTGAAGCCCCTACAATATTTCTACAAGGATTCTTAGAGGAAATTTCAATCTAAAAGTAAACTCCTAAGGAAAAATAATAAAATAAGTGTTAAACTAATAAAATAAGAGTTATGAATTTTGGAGGGAAAAGAAGAAAACTATTTTTTTATTGTATTTTTGGCTTATCTCCTTATAGATTTACTCAAATTTCAAGTGTAAACACTCATTGGATGTGGAACTAAATCCCACATCCAATGAGCACCCACTATGCATACTTTTGAGAAGACCCACGCTGATAAAAAAAAAATGAAGTTACATTAAAAAATGCGTTGAACACATTTTTTTAGTGTATCTTCATTTTTTATCAATGTGGGCTCTTATCAAAAGTATGCATAATGGGTACTCGTTGGATGTGGAACTTAATTCTGCATCTAACAAGTATCTACACTTGAAATTTGAGTAAACCTGTAAGGAGATAAGTAAACAATACAATTAAAAAATGTTGTTTTTCTTCTTTTCCCTTCAAAATATTTACATGTACCTCTTTTCAAATTTAAAACAATTTTTTATTGGTTTACATATTATCACATGGAAATTAAATGAAAATTTCACAGGTAATTCTATGCGAAAGTTTCCTCTAATGAATAGCATTTGCCATCCTCGGAAGCCCTCGATGTCAATCCCACACATCCTTGGTCCTTGCTGAATGTTATGTGACATTTTTTGTCATCAAACTTTCAGTGATGATTTTGTTTAGAAAGTAACCTAAAAATAAGCCTACAACCTTTGAAAACAATTTCAACTAATATATATAGAAACTATGTCAAATTATATGATGTTTAAGGCCCCTGAATACACACATTTATTGTCATATAATAATATATTTAATAACTTTATATATATATAATTATATTATAATTATATAATACAAAATCAATATTATATATATTATATATTATATATATATTAATCGTATATTAATAATATTACATTTAATTATAATATTACTGTTATATTTATTTTAATTAGTCAAACTCAACAACAACAGTCCCATATTAGACATTGTCATCTCAAAAAGCCATTAATGGTGGAATTGAATATTATGCAACAATTTTTTTTACCATTTTTAGGAAATTAGACAACGCATTTTCATGTTGGATATATCGTCAAAAATTTGATGGGAAAATAACTATTGTGATTTATTTAACGACATGAGGGATTATGAAAAAATATCCGATAATTGGCAGGATAGAGTATTCCATCAAATATTCTACTGGTAAAGAATTGACATCATATATTTGTTGGCAGTTAGGATTTTAGAAAAAAAACCAGAACAAAAAAGTCATTTAACTTCTAATATTTTTTCTGATTTTAGCAATTTTGTTGGATTTCGTCATCCGAATTTTGGCGCAAATGTAGTAGTGATTGAAGATAGTAAGATGAATCTTTTAGCTATATTTTCTTCTATGATTTCTTGTATAGATGAAGTTGGCTCTTCTCTAGGTAGAATTTTTTACCAATGTACCTTAGGAAGTCTTGTTCTACCGATAAAAGATACAATGTGTGACATGGAAGGTGGTGTGGCTCTTATAGCACTAGGTGGTCTAATGGCGGTGTTTGGCAATGATGGGATTGATCTACGTCCTATAAAAATATACCCCTAGAATCTCATTTCCTGTACATGCATCCTAAATGATTTTGATGTGAGTTTTTAAATATGCAATTGCAATAGATCTATTAAGGAAGAACCCTGTGATCATGATGTACAGTTTCTTACCTCTCATCTTGCCACTAGTCCTAAATATAGTTGTATAAATAAAAACAAATCAAAAATTTATTACCTAAGTATGCTTCCATGACAACGACACCAAAATGTTGGTTAATTTAATTGTCTCTTAAATTACTTGCATTAAATGTCAATCTAGGGTCTGTATTCTTTTGAAGCACACTTGCACTGTATGCTAGGGAATTAACTTTTGATTTAAAATAAATTTAACCAATTTTGAAAAGAAAAGAATTATAGAGTTTAAAATAAAGTATTATCTATGAAATGATATCTATAATTAGTAAACAACACTTTTAAGAAACACAAAACTTCCAATAGAATTTAATCTATGCAAAGAAGTACATTTTGAACTAGAAATAAATGCAATTCTTAAACTATTGAATTGAAATGACAATTCTATTCTAGTAAAAAAATGTTTTTTTACGAAACTAATTCTTGCAATGAAAGCACTTTAAAGTTATTAAATGTAAATACTTATTCTAAATTCTATTCCAACGAATATGAAAACAAATATATTCTATAAAAAAAAAAAAAAAAAAAAAATTCTATGAAATTCAATTGACTATTATATTCTAGAAAGCAATAAAACTTTGTTTCTAGGAAAAATAATAAAATTATATATTTAAGAGAGGAAACAAAAATTCTACTGTACAAGCAATTGAAATGAGAATTAACTATTTGAGAAAATCATTAAAACCTGTGAATGTGTGTACATCAATCAAAGTTCATTCATATGAAAACTTAACATCTGTTTCCATGGAAAGTAAATGCAATATTGAAAAGAAAATAATATATATATATATATATAATATATTTTATATATAATATATATTTGTAATTTTACTCTTGTGCTTGACCTATAGAAAGATGAGAGAAGAAAGATGAGAGAAGAAAGTGAGTTAAATATAGAGTGGAACTTAGTAAATGAAACAATATTAAATCCAAATCTTGAAACAAAATAGAGCATTGAAAATCAAATGAATTTTGAATGAAAACTAAACTAATCTAAGTAATAATTTTGCATGAGAGACTCCTAAGATGCATGATTAGTTGTAAAATTTAGATCAACAACTGAAATAAACTACCAACGCTTATAAAAGCACCATGATAGAGATTATGTTACTGGAAGCATGTACATAGAGCTTGCAAAATAACAATAAGTCTAAAATTCAAATAAACTATTGTTTATTCAATTCCAAGGGAAGCAATTTATGAAGTATTCAAATAACAATTTCTGAGAGTCTATTAGGTAAAAAGTATTCGCATAAAGTGACATCTCATTTATTTATTCCTATCTTAGTTCTCATTTTCATATTTTCTATCAGAGAAGTGAATTGTTAAAGGAACACATCATCACCTTTAATATATTGTATGCTCTTCAAATAATCATATCTTGCTCACTTGACATGAATCTCACTCACTTGATCATTTTCCTTCTAAATATGTGTTAGGTATTTATTTAATGAGAGTTTGACTTTAGTGCTACAATTGATCCATGGACTTCCACATATGTCTCCATATTAGCATCATTTGGTAACTTTCTATATGATTTAGGTGATTTATAGTATGTGGTATCTTATACAACGTTCAAATTAGCTGCAAAATGTTATTGGAAATACAAAATATGCAAGATTCAGTAGCTTATCCTTAATAAAATCAATTTCATAAAGAAAAGAATATAAATTTGAGAAAATAATGGACTTTTACCTTACTATTGCATTTGTATCACTCTGGTAGATTTTAACCCAAAATAGAGGTATGCTGGTATGATGATAGGTTGAAAAATGAGTGAAAATATATGGAATCAACTGTAAAAAAGAAAATATTTTTAGAGGTTGCACAATTTCTTATCTTCAAAGCCTTATATATAAAGGGAGATTTATTCAAGCTCCTACTAGTTAAAAGATTACTAGATTTCAAGGAACTCAACCACAGCATTGAATATAAGATTACATGATGGAGCTCCTAATGGTTTTGTCTCTTTCAAGGATACAGTGGATGGGAAGAATTATATACTTACAGATCAGATTCAAAGTAATCTAAGCCCGTATACTATGGAATGAAAGGAACAAGTACTTGCCATGGAAGTTAATATTCGTGATGTAAATTCCCTCTTCTCTTCCCTTCATTCAAAGGATATTATTTATAGGTTTAATGGCTTATGTCCTAAATCTGAGGCATTACACTAGTGGGTTTTTTCTTCATGGACTCCCAACTATGACATTTATTTTTATTTGAAATGATTTTTCATTATTAAATTTGATACATAGAAATATTTGGAGAATGTTTTGAATGATGGGTCATGGTTTTAGGGTAGAACTACAATCTTCATTACCTTATGGTTCTCATATTTTGATCCCACAAATAATGTTGGTTTGGTTGAGACTTCAAAATCTCCCTCTCATGTTTTGGTACCATAGGGTCCTAAATGATATTGTAAATAGTTTGGGTAAGCTCAAGAAGATAGACCTTGAAAGAAGAGAGAAAGGTCTATTTACCTTTGCTAGAATCTGCGTACAAATATACCTTAGAAAAATTCTACCTGACCAAATTATATTGAAACACAAATAATTTTAGTCAACCCAAGTATTAGATTACAAATATATGGCATTTACATGTCGAATATGTTTTCCAAATATTAAATTTGTAGAAAAATCTCCCTCGGACTAAAAGAACAAAAAGAAAGAGGTCGGATCACAAGCCAAAAGGATGGCAGGTGTCAATCCCACACCTGTAAGAAGAAGAAGTAAAAAATACCATGGAGAACCATCCATATTAAATGAAAGTGAGCACTTAAACTCAACATGGTCCACAAACGAAAGATGATGTCACGACTTATTCTAAAATTGTAACCTTAATTGAGAGGGGCATTGAATTAGGTGACATTATGGCATCTAATGGGACCGGGCCACAAAAAAAGGATGTGTATATAAGAGTTCATACTTAGACAAAGACATGAATAGATATCTAACAATGGTTGTTTTTGAATCAAACTATGAATGATGGTAGAAAGTGCAAAAAAGGAAAGGAAAAAATAAATAAATGAAGTGAACATTTTCACACTTGACTTTGAATATTTCATATTGTAGGATTTTCATTATTTTTTTTCCTTTTTATCTTATTTACCTAAGGTGTATTTCCAATATTCTTACACCATATAAAAATTGCAATTTTGTTCTATCCTTTCTGATGAATAAAATTATGGGTGCATTTTCTTAGGAAAGAAATACTTAATACTTAATACATAATTAACATATTATTTATTTAATTATGAAATTATTATAATAGTAAGACATATATATATATATATATATATATATATATATATATATTAAGCATTAATATAACATTAGTAACATTACTATAACATTTCCTCGGTTGCGGGTGACAGCAGGACACAGTGGGCTGAGCCACATGGCCACCATTTGCTGCCCCATGCGCAATAAATTCTACAGGACCGCGGCCGTCAATGGTTTAGTATGGCTGGGTGCGAGCTCATTGCATTCAATGCAAAGCAGGTTGAAAGGATGGGAGAATTCAGATGGCGCTCAGATCAATGGAGCGATGATAAATATCAGGCAGGAGATCGCGACAGGCCAACGTTTTCCAGTTTTCTTGGTCACGGAGTTGCCTTGGTGCAGAGAAATCAGTTGCAGAGGAAGGCCTGCTGCTGGGCGAGGCACACGCCATCACAGGCTGCCCTCTGGACCTTTCGACACTCCGACTCCGGGGTTGGCCCTAAGAACTCGGAAGGCTCCTCGGAAGGCAGCGTGGCAGACTCAGAGGTTCGGGTGGCGAAATCTGAGGTCTGCATTTCAAAAGCGTTGGGGGAAAATTCAACGGGTTTGGCAGCGAAATTGGCCAGTTCAGAGACGTAGGAGGAGAATTGGGAAGATCTGGGGTCGGCAACAGGGGAAATTCGGGATAATACGAAGGTGGTGGTGGTGCTTGGATGGGGCAAGCATCGAATTCTGGCTTCAGGGAGGCCACATGACTTGCTCCAAGCAAGCACAGGTGAAAGAGAATTGCCCATGGCAAGGCTTCGACATAGGCAGCCTTGCAGAAGGGGTTCTGGTTGTGGTTCGAGTCGGGGTCGTGGTCGTGGTGGGGCAGAGAGGGAGCACCACCATTGCTGCTATTACTACTGTTATCAACGAGCAGGGGTCACGCCTCTCCATGCAAGGCAAATTCTAGAGGTTGGTGGGGCGAGTGATGAGGGGCCAGCCCTCCCTGCATTCGGCTCGGTGGTATTTACCCTGGGTAAATACCGGGACATTCAAGGAATCTGTGCTCATGTCTCCGTGCTCTTTACCCAAAATCCGGAAGGGGCTGAAGAGGAAACGCCTCCAGGAGGGGAGGATCTAGCCCCTGCAAGCTCGAAACAAGCTGGCCCCTTGCCGCCTCCACCAAGTGGGCAAGGAACTTCAAGAAAGGCATTCATGGCCAACCCCTCCACCTCCCAGATGACGAAAGTTACAGACGAAGCGCAAGCCAAGTGCGCTGCCATGTGGGAGGGGATCCCTGAAGGTCAAGGCTGGTGCACAATTGAGGAGGAGAAACCTCCTGAGAACGAGTAGCCTCCCAGTGCAAGCTCCAGTTGCTGTCATCCTCACTCGGCTCCGGTACAAAACTCAGTCTGATGCGGGTTACATGATGCGGGTTAGAATTCGGTCTGTTCTCCTGTTGTTTTTTAAAAATATCCAGTTCATTTTGATCATGTTCAGTGTCAATGTGTCGGTTAATATCAGTCCCCAGTTGGTCATTGAAGGCCGCCCCTGCTTGGGCTGGATTACTTATAAGTAAACTGGATAGTCTGTGTCTGTTTTGGTTTTTGGGAATGGTTTTGAGCCTCAATCAGTCCTTCAGAGGCTTAAGAGAAACATGGTGGATGCTACCCCTGCGTGGGAGCTTTTGGGTCAGTCTGCTTCACCCATGGCGCCGCTGGTGGCCATGGAAGTCCTGTCAAATCATGCTACTATGTCTGTAATCTTTCATATGTACATATAATATAATAGTTAAATAGTTTACCGAGAAAAAAAAACATTACTATAACATTTAAATATCATTAGTAAGAGTTTAAGACAATATTAATGACACATTAATAATATATTAATCTACACATTTATAATGTCTTATCTATAAATTAATCTATATATTAACACATGTTAACTATATTTGATTGTTGTTGACATGGTCAATGATAGTTAACATGGGTGTCATAGTCATCAATAATCAACATGACTACCATGGTGAACCATATTTACCACATGCTTCATGGTCCATTTGTAGGTGAGCTATAGTATATCATAGTGAGCTGTATTGAACCATAGTGGATGGCCATGGTTGACCATGGACACCTATAGTGGAGGGCTAGGGTTAATTGTAGTCAAACCATGGTTAACCATCAACAACCACCATTACAATGGTATCCATAGTAGAACCAAGGTTAACTTCAAATAAATCATAGTTAAAATATGGCCAACTATAGTCAAACTATATTCAAACCATGGTAAACTATAAAATATATAGTTGTGGAAATATTGAAGCATATATAGTGAAGCATGTTCAACTATGGTTGAACATAGTCAAACCAAGGTAAATTAATGGTCAATCATAATCAAACCATGTTCAACCATAGTCAATCATGATCAACCATAGCCATACAATCATTAAACATAGTCATTCATAGTAAAAAAACAATCAACAATGTTTACAAATGGTGAACATCAACAATTATTATGAATTGTGGTTAACAATAATAAAAGAATTGCCAAACATAGTCAAAATATAGTATGCAATATTTAAATAGGCTAAAAATGGAAATCCATGGTCAACCATAGTCAAAAAATAATTAATGATGTTTAACAATAGTCACACATGTGTTAACCATAATCTAACCAAGGTCAACCATCATGAACTAGTGTCACTATTGTTGACTATGCTTAACTATGATTTGACCATTCTAAACTATGGTTACCATAATCAACCATTGTCAACCATAATTGACTCTAGTCAGCGTCTTTTACCATCATCAACCATGGATAGTCATGTTTAACCATGGGAAATCACAGTCATCTTTGGTCAAGCATAGTCACCATTATTAACCTTTGAAAACGATGGTCAACCCATGCTCAACATGGCCAACAATGGTAAATATGCTCAAACATGATCATGTAGGTTAAAATAGTTGACTTAGGTTGCCCATGATCAAACTTGGTCAACACTATAAAATTATTATTAATATTCACTAGACTACAAATAAAATGATATGAACATGCAATGTGACATTATGGAAAAAGCCACATAATGTGGTTAAACAAAAAGGATTCGGAGAATTTTTTGTGAAGATATATACTTTGATAATGTGATGAAAGAAGCTAGCATTACATTGTGACAAATGACCTAATGTAACAAGTAGGCCAACCCCACCTTGTGATAAATATGTTGTGGCATTGGAATGGTATAGAAATCTATCCAACATTGCATTGAGACAAAAATTGTTGCAATGTTATACTCTGTTGAAATTTATCCAATGTTGTAATGTGACATTATAAAATTAGTCAACAACATTAAATAGTGTGTTGACTATGTTCGACTATTTTTTACTATGTTTGATAGTCAACGCTGATCAAATTTGTTGAAATATAATCACCTATTAAATAATATCAATAATAAAATATGTTTTAATGTCAAAATGGTACAAAAATATATGCATTGTCACAAGCTAAAAACATTTTTGCAATGTTACATTGTTTTGCAATTTATCCAACATCACAATGTGACATTACAATATTAGTAAACCATATTTATGAATGTGGTTGACTATGCTTGACATTCAACACTCTTAAACATTTTTCAAACATAGTCACCTATTAATTTATTGATTAATATTAACAATCAAACACAGTCAACCACAATAGTCAAAGATAGGTAAGAAAATTCAACCTTTATAGTTGACCATGATCAAACTTGATCAACTCTATGTTTAGCATATTTAACAATAATCAACCTTCTTCACTAATGGTTGTCCCCAATCAATGTAACTCAACTAGATTCAATTATAGTCAACCATGATTGACCAAAGTCAAACAGTCTTAGCCAATTAACATCATCCTTGGTTGGTCACAATAAATATTTAGGAATAATTATTCTTATTATTTTAAATAATAATAATAATAAACATGATAAAATTGACTAATGATAATAAGAATAATAGTATTAATACTAATATTAAGGTTATCTATATTATTTAATTATTATTGAATATAATATTAGTATTTGACAATTATCAAACTTGGTTAACACTATAACATTATTAATTTTTTTGTCATTTCTTTTCTATTAATCATATGTAAGGTAGTTCACAAAATATATGTCTAGTGGCCTCAACCTGCCATAACGAAACCGGGTCTTTTGCCCACCCTATAACATTATTATTAATATTAATAAAGTTGACTAATAATAATTGTAGTTATTATTACAAGATTGATTAGAATATTATTATTATTATTATATGATTGAATATAATATTAATAGTTGACCATGATCAAAGATTCTCAACGTTATGTTTACCATAATTGATAATACTTAATATTGTTCATTCATAGTCATCTTGAATCAATGTATCTTGACCATATTAAACTATGCTCAACCATGGTTAACCAAAGTTAATTAAGGTTACCCATAATCAACCAAGTTCAATATTTATCACTCATGGTAAATGTTTAAAAATATTTAATAATAATAATATTAATAAAATTAATGTTTAATAATAGTAATACTAATAAAGTTAATGTTTAATATTAATAATATTCTTAAATTTATAGTTAACATTCAGCAACAATAACTTTGACTATGTTATTATTATTATTATATTATGATTGAATACATTATTAATAGCTGACTATGATCAAACTTGTTTAATTCTATAATAATATAATTATAGTGCCAACTAGTCTTATTCACAGGCATGCTAAAAATGATATTATAGTTTGTAATTAAGATCTAATAGTTAATAATAATAGGTTTGTGGATAAGGTTTAGTATTTAATGTTTAATAATAATAATTTAAGTATTGAGGTGTTTTCACACTGCATTATATTAGATATCATTTTTGGGGATTCAACTTCGTTAAGTAAGTCATTTATCTATGACCATTTCCATGAGAGGTAATCGTAACTTACTAATTTTTCATGATTTTTGAATAGTCCACGTAGCACTTATTCCATCGGGTTGATGCTCATAGGGTGAGCATCACCCGATGCAATAAGTGCTATGTGGAATATTCAAAAAATCATGAAGAAAAATAAGTGCAACTTATGACTACTCTCATGGAAATGGTCATAGATGAATGACTTAATGAACGCTGTTGAATCCAAAAAATGGGATATCTAAAACTAATAATAATAATAATTAATATAAGTTAACCATAATAATAAATGATATTAATAACATAATATTAATATTAAGGTTGGATTATATTGTTTATTATTCTTATTATATGATTGAATATGTTATTGATAGTTTACCATGATCTAAAACCTTGTTCATTTGTAGTCTTTTAGTCAACATAACTAGACCATATTAAGTTATAGTCAACCATCGTTAACCAATGTTAGCCTTAGTAAACCAAGGTCAACCTTAATTGGTCATAGTCCAGATTTTAAAATATTTGATAATAATAATATAATATTAAAAGTTGTCGATTAACAATACTAATAATACTAATAATATTATTAATATTAAAGGTTGGCTATATTATTCTGGTTAGATGAAAATATGTTATTTATTAATACTAATTATTAATACTAATTAATATTTAATATTTATAAAGTTAAAATTAAGTAATAATAATATTAGAAATGTTTATCAATAATATTAATATTAGTGTTTGTGAATAACATTTAATATTTAATAATAATATAAGGGTATGTGAATAAGGCTAAATAAAGTTGAGTATTAATAATAATAATATCAATATTAATATTAAGGTTCACTATATAAGATGACCATAGTTAGTTATGGTGATCATGTTTTACTATGGTTAACCATATTCAGCTATTGTAGTTATAGGTAATTATAGGTAATTATGGTCAACATGGTCAACCATCATCAACTATTGTTGACTCTGTTCACAATGATTGACAATAGTCAACCATGTTTAACCGTAATATTTAGTTAGCCATCATAAGCCATGATCAGGAGTGGTCAACGATGATCAACCATGACCAACCACCCTCGTCTCTAGTTAACAATAGTCAACCTTGGATAACAATAGCTAACCCATGCTCACCATGGAAAACCATGGTCAAGCATGCTCTTCCTTAGTTAAAAATGGTCAAAATTAATGTAACATTGTTAAAAACATGTAACATTAATAAGTTGTTACATTAATGGTTGACCATGGTCAAATTAAGTATTCATCAATGATATTCAACATTTTTCAACCTCATCAACAATGATCAAACTCCTCAACCCTCTTCAACCCTCTTCAACCATGTCAACCATGGTCAGCAAACTCACCCCACACATCAACTAGCATAACCACTTTAGTAGACATGGTTGAGATACACCAATTAAGATCATTGTCTACTTCTTGTATGCTAATTGGTGTATCAAAATAATGTCTATTAATATATATCAACCACATTTATTAATACAACTAATTTAATATTAAATAATTTATATGTTATTATAATAATTATATTGCATTAATATCAATAATATAATTTATTTATGTTATATATAACCTTCTAAATTTACTAAATAGCTGATATTTTATATAGTTTTTATTGAATTTTCTTTCTATTATTGATGTATTGTTATTTCAAACACCAATATCTTTATTTTTCAATTTTAAATAATATTATCATCATAACAATGACATATTACACGTAAGTGCCCATTACTGCTTAATTCTGAAAATAACTAAATATACACCCAAAAATAATGGTTAATATACTTTTATGGTTTAACATTCTTTTCAATTATCGTTAGCCTCCGGTCGCTCGTTCGCTGATTTTTTATTAAACAATGAAATTTAATAAATAATTTATTAATGTACACCATAAAATTTAACTTTGTTGGCAGTTATCTCTAATTGTTATTTTTGTTACTTTTTTGAAGTTTTATTGTATTCTAAAGTTCAATGAATAAATTTATCGTTTATGATAATAACATTCAGCTGCCTCTCCATTCAGCTGCCTCTCCCTTAATCACTATAATAACAGCGTGCCACACATTCCTGGTTGCTTTAGGAGTTGACTTGAAACCAAAACTACTTACAAATTCACCCACATCATTTAAAATAAAATATAACAAATGATTACCTTCTTGCATCCTCGCAGATATATGTAGATATATACCTTGCCCGAAATATAGATATATTTTTGTTAGGTATTGATAGATTGAATAGTTATATTAGAATTTAGTGGAGTTTTTCATTTTTTTTTAATAAAAATTTGCAATTATTTATTTATAGTTTTACAATTATTGGTTAAACTTAAATTAAAAATAAAACCAATAAATACAAATTAATTTAAAATTGTAAAAGTTATAAACAAGGTTTCATCTTTAGACTAATAAATATATATCAACCAAATTAATAATTACAAGATTATCTTGTTAAAGCCTAATTACTAATAACTATATAAATAATAACAACTATATTAATTTTACAATTTATATATTTATAGTTATTATAATTAATATTAAAATATTCAGTTTAATGTAATATTATATTAATATATGAATAGTTATATTTGAAAACCTATAATATAATAACCTATAAAATTAATAATAAGCGATTAAGTTATTAATTTTTTTTTTTTTTAAGCCAGTATTTTAATTGAATTATATATATATTAAAAGCATAAAGCCAATATTATTACAACAAATTAATTTTATGGTTATTATAAATTTAAGGGATTAATAAGAGCAACTTAAATTCATCTTAGTTATGGATCTATCAAGTTCTTAAAAACTTCTTTTTTATAGAAAAAATTGAGGAAATGTTGCAACTCGAGAGGTTTCCTCTTGGCCCTTGGTAATATGATCATTTAGTTTAAGATGGATTAGTTGCCTTAGTATATTAAGGAAATAGAGAGTATTAATAAGTAAAATGATGAAAATTAATGAAATAAAAATTTTCAATAAGATTTCATGAGATGCAATCCTCTTTTAGAGTGAAAAGAAATCTGGTCTCTCTCATCCGTAGATTTGGAGTTAAGATGGATCTAGGATGGTATAATATATATGTTGTTGAAATATGAAATAAAAATATTTAAAATTCACATTCTTTACATTAATTTTTTAAAACATACCCCCATATTTTTTCTTATAGGTATACCTTTAATTATTATTATTACATATCAAATCAATATTAAGAATTGAAAGAATTAAAAATGTCCCTCATACATTGAATTAAAAAATCAACTATTAATTGCATAAGAAATATCTCTCCCATCTATAGATATAGATATAGATATATTTCATGTTAAAATGTTTTAGTCAACCTGCTTATTGAAATATTTTAGTTACAACTCATATTAAGCTTTTCTTTGTTATAGATATTTTAAAAATTTTATGTATCAAATTCATATTAAAAATGAAATAAATTAGACATCTCCCTAGTTATTGGAAGTGAAAACATAAGAAATATTTTAATTTAAATTACTTTATTCTTCTTTGTATAAAGTTAATATAAAACTGTTATTTTAATATTGGACATTGAGGTATTGTACTTATGGTTTAGAGTAATATTTTTGTTAATTATTTATGTTTAAAATAATCACAAGGAAATGAACATAGAATGAATTACACATCATTAATATAATTTACTCTTTTTTTGTTATCTCTATATCTAGAACTAAGTATTTTTTTTTTTACTCATACCCATATTAAGAAGTGAAGAAATTCACATACTAAAAAGTAAATTATTTCTTTTACTTTTGGTTACTTTATATCTCTAAGTAAAATTATGTAAAATTATGCTACAAATTTAAGTATTTTAATTATGACTGACCTTAATTTATTATGTTATTACTATTTTTAATTTGTTAATTTAAAGTATTATTTTAATATTTTTAAATGTAAAATTAAGTGACAACATCTCTCCCATAATTGAATGTGGATTCATTGATATATATTCAAATCAAAGTAATCTGATAATATTCACTGAAATCATTGCAAATGATTAATCCAATCACATTTAAACTAATCCATCCAATAATATTCACTCAAATCAATGTAATCAACTAATTCAGTCACACTTAAAATAGTGGAATCAGATAATATTTATTAAAACCAATGCAATAAAGAAATTCAATCCTACTCATGTAATAATATTCAATTTCAAAATAGCCACCATTTATCTTGCATGCCTAAATTATATTAATTAATAATATTTAAGTTGTAATTTACAAGTTAATATTATATAAAAATACTTATTTAAATTTTCGTCCAGAATTTAAAAAAAAAAAAAAAATGAATTTTCATTAAAAATAATAGTATTGAATTACAACGACATAATTAATTAATAAAATTAATTTTAATTACAAATTATTTTAATATATTATAAATTATTTTAAATTTTTGGGTAAAAATTGTCTGAAATATTAATAGCCATTTGAAAAATATGTTTAGCTCAAAAAAAAAATGAAATTAAGAGTTTTTTTTCTTTCGATTTAAATATTATATTTTTAACATATTTTTTTTTTTTATTAGTTAAGAGGATACTCTTTTGTTATTTCCTAGTCATAAGTTAAACTCGTGTATTTAGATTCACCATAATCAATTCAATTACATTTAAACTAATCTATCCAATAATATTCACTGAAATCAATGTAATCAATTAATTCAATCTCACTTAAACTAATGTGATTAAACCAATGCAATAAAATGATACAAATAAATGCAATCAATTACTAATATACTATAATGTTATCCAACAAAATCAATGCAATAAATTAACTCAATTAGAAACCTTTCATATAACTTATATATCCACATTCATTTTAATGAAAAAAATTTACATTAGATTAGAAACATTTCATTGTACTAGTAACTTATATGTATACACATTCATTTTTATGGAAAATATAATTTTTTATACGATAGGTTAACAATTAAATCTTATCCTTCATTTTTTATTTTTACAATAATTATATAAATTGATTCTGTTATATTTACATTTTTTAATTTTCAAAATAATTTATACGGCTGATATCCCTTTAATCTATATTTCTTTGTTCATTTGGAAACTTAAATAATGATAATATAACCCTAAACCAACCGTGGAATCCAAAATAAAGAAAAAAATAATAGCCCATTTTTTTTCGCAATAATTTATGTTGCCGTTATATTTAAACTTCCAATCTATTTTTGTATTACTTTAGAAACATAAATAATAATAATCTAACCCTAAAATAATAGCATGATGTCACGTTTACATTAGTCTTCTTTATTTTTTTATTTAAGAATAATGATGAAAGTTACCGAGAAAACATCTATCAGGAGCCGATGTGGTTTGAATTTTACTTTTTTAGAATGGTCAACCTGCCTAAATGTTTCGGGTTATCGAGGAAAAAGGAAAGTCCTAGTTGAACTGGATCCGTCTTAACTCAGACACCTACGCTTCCCATCGATACATCTTGACCGAGATTTAATGCCGAATTTGAATGAAAATGACCTATCAAATCTAAATACTTGGGAGATAAATTTTCAAATGAAAAATATCGATCTAAATATTTTATATACTATAGATTTCTATTAAATCTCCAAATCTATTAAATGTCATGTAAGATCTATGAAACTGTTAATACCACAAGTAATTTTTAATTGAAAAAAATAGATCCAGATTATATATATTATAGATTTCCGGATGTATTAATTTGTCCATATAAAAATTTATGTGAAAAACCCATTAATATCGCGCCCCGCGTAATTTGTAATGTAATAAGATTTAATATAATAGATCTATCAAATAATCTTAATGAGTTTAAGTGCAAGGGTTATGAGAAATTTGGGAGGGTAAAATTATTTTTCCCCCTTTTCTATATAATATTATTATATTTATATAGATCTATGAAAATTTATCTTAGTGGTATATATTTAGATTAATTTTATTTTTTAATTTTTTATTTTTTAAAATTTAATAATTATAATCTAAACGCTGAAACTAACAGATTCCAGTCTCAAACAGAGAAAACGGAAACGGAATTGCTCACCATGTTGATTTTAACTTTTTATAATGATATATTGTTGCTTATACTTATTTTACTGTGTTCAACTTATTGGAGGTCGTTTTATATGTTTGGAGTGTATAAAAATACAAATAATATAAAGCAAGTTTCATCATTAATTTTGCAAATTTCTTTACTAATTCTGAATTTCGAAATTTTAATATTTAAAATGAATTTACAATCGTCTTACTTATATTCTAATCAATTTTTTTTTTAATTTAAATAATAATAATCTAACCCTAAACCAACAACTCAATCCCCAAAAAAATATCGTGACGTCAAGTGTACGTTAGTAGTCGGTTTTTTTTGTTTATTTATGAATTACCATAAAAGTTACTAAGAAATCATCCTGGTGTCCTTTGAAGGTGCTCATTTGCTCATTTTACTTTGTTGGAATGGTCAACATGCTTAAATGTTTCATATTATTGAGGCAAACACAAGACCGAGTTGTAGTGGATCAATGTTACCTCGCATACGTAAATTTAACATAGAACTATCTTGAGAGAGATTCAGAGTTGAATTTTAATGAAAGGTGGTATATAAATATCTTGGGAAGAAATTTTTAAATGAAAAAATAGATCTAGAGATTATAGATATTATAGATTTCTATTAAATCTCCAGTTTTAATAAATTCAATATAAATCTATGAAATGGTTAAGACTATATGTAATTCTTAAATGAGAAAATAGATCGGGAAATTATACACGGTTGGATATAATAGAGAAAGTTAAACCTGGAAAGTGGTTATAGTAATGATAGGATTGAGATTAAATTATATTTCAGATTTTAATATTTAGGAAGTGGTTCAAATCACTTTATTGTGTGAAAGTTTATATATACTAGGCTGTTCTCCACATAGAGATATAGCCTGTATTGCATGAGTGTGTATACTCTCCAGATATCTCACCTGGAGAGTCAATTAATTAATAAAACATCTATTTTTATCCTGGTATGAGAGTTGCAGGAAAAAGAGGCCTGTAGACTGAGTTGAAGAATTCCACTGTCTGTGGGAGCTGAAGAATAATCGTCACAGGATTCAGGTGTACATCTGTGACTAGTCACGGATCTGAGGTCGATAGCAACGACGATTGTGCTGGCTGCGTTTTGTCTGGCTGCGTGTGCCTGGAAGCTGTGTGGAAAACGTTGACAGCATGAGCTGCGTCGTGGACAGCATCTGGTTGATCACAGAAGAGGAGAGCGATAAACAAAAAAAATTGCGTGTCAGCAACAACGAATCTTTCTCTGCTTGACTTGTCCAGCAACATTCTCATAGGCACCATACCGCCATGGATGGGCACCTTGACAAACTTAAATTCGCTGAACTTGTCAAACAATATATTGACATCCACGATTCCATCCATAGGCAACCTGCAATATCTGGGCACTCTGGATTTGCATTTAAACGAGCTAACATGGACCATTGAACCCATATTTTCCATCAAGCCCACTTATCATGCACGGGCTCAATACTATTGAATGTAGTGGATTAGAATATCATGGAACGACTAATTCTATCGCACAATTCTCTAACCGGAGAAATTCCTCCTCCACTCGGTAATGTGAACCCATTAAAGGTTCTGGATCTCAGCTATAATACATTGTTTGGCCCCATACCCAATTCATTTCCGAATCTGGATTTTTCTGAATCCCTTCAAATTGAAAGTTATCTTTGAATCCATTTTACTTAAAGGGGAAGAGCTAATTAAAAAGGTTGAGAAGATTTTTTCTTCTTTAGTGGATCCGCCTATGAAAGTAATCATAGAAAACGATCTTCTGAATCCATCTATGCAAGGTTCATTTCTTGTCACTGCAGCTGACTGATTTTTATAAAACCACTCAATTTTCAACTGGCACCTTATGGCGGATGGTAGCAAGGGCCTCTGAGGCCATTTTCCGATATAAGCAGCGAAAGTTTAGCTTGTGGTTGCAGTGCATAACTGAGGGCTTCTTGACGACCACAAGGTCATATGCTGTTGCAGTTACGTAAATCTAGGCAGTACATTGGATTTTATGCCAAACAGGGTGTGGAGATCCCAAAACCAATTGGGTAAATTTTCTTGTAAATTATTATACGCTACAAAAATGCGAATTTTGTTTTTCTTTGCTATTTTTTTTTGTTGCTAATTGAACCCATCTTGAGAAATATGCATCAGAATTAGATATTGGTAGTGTTTCCAGCTTGTAAGAGGTTGTTTAGTTGCTCGTCGTTAAAGCTGAGGGAACTAAGACCTGTGTGGCACAGAAGTCACAATATACAAGGTTTTTAGTTGATGAGTTGCCGATGGGAGAAGTTTGTGGCCTCCAAGGTAACAGAGTTGTTGGAGCTTGAGGACCATGTGGGGTCGAAAAGAAATCTCAAAGCTAGATACGTTGGACTTTAACAACATGTTTTTATTTGAAGATATTTTTAATTCTAGTGATGATTTTTTTTTCATGTGGGCATTTGGCATTAACATGGGTAGTATATTCCAGTTAGTAGAAAACAATGTGGTTCTATTGATGACCTCGAGAATCAAGAGGCATAGTTTGTTGTGCAAGATTCACAAGCTGCTCTTCATGAAGGGTGTGAAGAGGAAAAAAGTGTTGAAGATCAATGGGACAAGCTAGATGAAGATGATTTCAAAGATGTGGCAGAAAAAAACAATGTTGGAGAAAAATTAAATTGTGATGATCTCATTAATATTTCTGTGTGTGCAGGTGTTACCACCAACAACAAGGAAAAAGTAACGAAGGTTGAAGAAGAATCCAAATTTTTTGAAGCAAGGCTTGAAACACGATGTCTGTATGAAATCAACATAGAAGTTGTAGTAATGAATGGTGAAGACATCATCATTTATGTTCAGATGTTTGACACCGGAAATAGTGAGAAGGAAAGTTATGGACGAGTACAAGAATTCAAGTGTTCCTACACAAGGGAAGAAATGAGCCGAAGAGACATCACTATCTCATGGTGAGGAAAGTGAAATTGAAGCCTCGACTCAAGATGAACAAGCATGGACTCCGAAGGGAGAAGACAAAAATGAAAACTCTGTTACCAAGTTTTTTTCATGTGTTTAATTGTGACCTTAGCTGAGACTAGACCAGCAAGCATGTGTTATTGTTCAATACCCTTTGTCCATTAAGGAGGAGTGTTGGAGATAATGGAGAAAACTAAACCTAGAAAGCTGTTATAGTAATGATAAGATTGAGATTCTAACTTTAGATCAAAGATCTTAATATTCAAGAAGTGGTTCAAACCACCTCATTGTGTGAAAGCCTATATTTACTAGGTTGTTCTCCACATAGAAACATAGCATGTATTGCATGAGTGTGTGTACACTCTCCAGATATCTCACTTGGAGAGCTAATTAATTAATAAAATATCAATTTTTATCATATATTATAGATTTCTATTAAATCTTTAGATCTATTAAATCCCACAAAATCTATGAAATAATTAATACCGCGTGTAATTTATATTGGAATAAGATTTAATATCATAAATTTACTAAATAATTTATGAGTTAAGTTGCAAGGTTATGAAAATTTGGTGGTAAATATTTGTATTAAGGTATTCTATGTTCTATGGGTTTATGATAATTTATTTGGGTGTATGTATTTGAGTTAATTTAATCTCTGCTGGAGAAAAAATAAATCGTTTCATATATTTGAGTGTATAACATGGAATAATGGTTTGAGAGGGATTTCTATTAAAAAATTTGGATCTATGGTGGATAATGTTTAATATCTTTCTATTTTCTAGGGTGATAATGTTTAATATCTTTCTATTTTCTTCTCATATTGATTGAGTTGATATTAAATATTGATTGAGTTGATATTAATAATATCTTTATATTTTCTTTTCATCTTTAAAGAGATTAGTTACCATTTAAAACATAGTAATAAGTAACGAGTAAAATTAAAAAGTAAATGGAATTTTTAAATTTAAAGAGAAACCAAATTACAATAAATGACAAAAAAACCTAAATGTTGCAAAAATGTAAACTTACTCTAGTTATTATAGAGTAATTGAATAGAATAAACTTTGTTAACCTCGCCTACCTTTTATTTAGGAAATCTAAAACTTCCTATTAAATAAAATCTAATACTTCATATTTTATCCGTTTGAATATACAAGTAAATCTAATATCACACTGTATATATGCATTTTTCAAAATTGAATTATTCAGTGTTAGCGAATATATATTTATTATTATTTATGTAAACTTACTCTAGTTATTATAGAGTAATTGAATAGAATAAACTTTGTTAACCTCGCCTACCTTTTATTTAGGAAATCTAAAACTTCCTATTAAATAAAATCTAATACTTCATATTTTATCCGTTTGAATATACAAGTAAATCTAATATCACACTGTATATATGCATTTTTCAAAATTGAATTATTCAGTGTTAGCGAATATATATTTATTATTATTATTTTTTTAATGTAACGTATTTATTTTTTTAAGTAACATTATTAACCAAATCTCTTTCATATATATTAGTTGATACATACATATTATTTTTTATTATTAATTTTTAATGTAATGTATTTATTTTTTTAAAGTAACATTATTAACAAAATTTCTTTCATATATATTGGTTGACAAATACATATTATGTTTATTTTTTTTAAGTAACATTACTCACAAAATCTTCCTCATGTACATATATTAGTCGATACACACATTTTTTTCTTTTAATGTAACGTTAAGTGACAACATCTTATTTCTTCCTCGTGTATTGGGTTCTAGAGCACATCTGGGCGTAATTAGCTCTCTCACACACACATATATTAATTTTTTAATGTAACTTTTTTGACAACATCTCCCTGGTGTACTGGGTTCTAAAGAACCCCTTCATGCAATAAACACAAGGCATTAATATTATAAATCCAATGGATTATTAATATTATAATCTCAAGGATTAATATTACAAACCCAAGGCATTTTTATTATAAATCCAAGGATTATTAATACTATAAGCAGAAGGGATTAATAAACTCATGCATTAATATTATAAGCCCAAGTGATTAATAAAGCCAACATTATAAGCCCAAGGGATTAATAAACATAAGAAATTATTAATATTATAAAACCAAGTGATTAGTATTATAAAAACGAGGTATTATTAATATTATAAAATCAAGTGATTATTAGTATTATGAGCCCAAGGGATTAATATTATAAACCAAAGGAATTAATATTAAAAAATCAAAGATTAATATTATAAACAAGGATTAATAAAGACTAAGTATTATAGGTATTATAAACACAAAGGGATTAATAAATCTAAGGGATTATTAATATTATAAACCAAAATGATTAATAGGCCTAAGGGATTAATATTATAAGATCGTGTTATTAATAAACCCATGAGATTAATTTTATAAACCCATGAGATTAATTTTATAAACCCAAGTGATTAGTAAACCCAATAGATAAATGTTGTAAACCCAAGTGATTAATATTATAAACGCAAGTAATTAAGAAACCCAATGGATTAATAAATCCAAGGGATCAATATTATAAACTAAGGTGATTAACATTTAAACCTAAATGATTAATAAATCAAAGGAATTTACATTATAAACTCAATGGATTGATAGACCAAAGGAATTAATATTATAAACCCAAGGGACTAATATCATAACTTGAAGGGATTAACAAACACAATGAATTATTAATATTATAAACATAAGGGATTGGTAAACTATTGGGATTAATATTATAAACCTAAGGGATTCCCCGGATGGGGGTGGTTGTACCTTGGATGGGGGAATCCTAGGATCCCTACCCCTAGCCATATGTTTTCCATGTAATTGGTAAAGCAGGAAGGTGGTGGGCACTTTTCCTAATGTAAGATGGTTTTGGGGAATGTTTTCATATCTATTATGCTCTGGCATAGGAATGATTTTTTACAGACGTGAAGCGAAATGAGACGGGGTGTTGTGCATTCTAATGATAGTCTCAATAGCACTTGAGGCTTATGTAAAATCTGAACAGCCAAGGAGGTGAGGAGGTAAGCTTTGAAGTTTATCCTTGTGGATGGTATTATGTGCAAGCTTTCATTTAGGACCCAAGATAGGAGTGTTTATGGTGTTT
Organism: Pinus taeda; assembly: GCA_000404065.3. Classification (NCBI taxonomy): domain Eukaryota; kingdom Viridiplantae; phylum Streptophyta; class Pinopsida; order Pinales; family Pinaceae; genus Pinus; species Pinus taeda. The sequence goes on from APFE030741261.1 coordinate 78,532, forward strand.
ATGTTTCGATGGGTGTTAGACTTCCTTTCGCACGGCTACCCCTCCTTCAGTTGATATCCCTCTTATAGAGTTCATGGCATCACCCAAGTCTGTGAGTGTGGGTAAGGTATTTCCTCCTAATTTGGTTCTTTTTGTTAATGTCTCATTCTCTTGTTGGTAGTTGCAATGTAGTTGTTGCCCTTGAGATAAGGTGGCATGGTTGGTTCATCTTTGGCTTAAGCGTGCAAAACTGTTTGATTGCATTAGTGGGGTCCTGTGGTAGTGAGGTTGCTTCTACCCTTATCTAGGTTCATATGGCTCCTGTAAGGAGTAACCTGAGTTTTAATTTCTAGAGTCATGGTCAATTACATTATATCCTTATGTCTAAGGCCCTTGTTTGTATTGGACTCATGGTTGTGCGGGTTCTGGGTTATAGTTGGGAGTCTATCCCCATGGTTCATTAAGCTCAATCCACTAGTTGGGCTAATTTCCAGTGGTCTAATAGTGCCTTGGTGTTGTTCCATGACATTTATAGTGTTACTGTCATGGGTATGCGTGCAATCTTAGAGTTAGTTTAACCTTTTCATGTTGGGGAGTCTGGGGAATTTATTTCTATGATGGTGGATCCAATATTTGCCTCCATGTTGTTGTAGTGTCTCGCGGTGGGGAATTGGGGTTTTTTCATATAGTGGTGGTTGAGTGAGTTCCTTAGTTTGAAATCCTGCTTTGTTCGAGGAATTCCCATTGTATGCAGATATGTCGTCGCAGAGGAGTCGACCCCGCAAAGGAGGAGGACATCATGGGCACCCCATCAATAGTGCGGGTGGAGCCTGTTCCTTCAATTAGGAATGATTAGTTTTTCTAGATAGAGAATAAGAGGTAACACATAATCTTATTACTTATCTTGGTCGTGTTGTGAAGGCTCCATTTATGGAATTGATTGCTAATCAATTGTAAGGAATCCAAGCCAACCTAGATATCCTTTGTGATTATAGGTACGAGGATCACAACGAAATGGTGGCATATTGTAATGACATTCATTTCTCTGAATATAAAATTCTAGAACAACTTGAGAACGTTTGTAGAAGCAATTAGTGAACAAGTGAATAGTTGCAAAAGCTCGAGGCCCGATCGAAACATATAAACATATATATGCACGAGCAACAAGGTTAGCTAGCTACGTTAAACATGCATCATTTGTGCCACCACCTTGAAATGTCTTTAGTAAATTGTTTTCTTATTTCATTAGTTTCTTGGTTAGTATGGCTATGTAGCCCTCTAGAAATAAGATGTAGACTACTAATCTATTGATTTATAATCCAACTCTCATCGCCAACAAATCTGAATGGAATGAGGCAAGGTGAATTGATGAAACTATGTATGTACTTGTTTTCAACATGGTATTATAAGTTGAATCATTTAATCCTTCAAAAAAATAAAATTCCAAGAGATAATTACTATTATAAATCCAAGGGATTATGAATATTCTAAGTCAAAGGGATTCATACAAAATATAGTGTCAGTTTTGGCACCTACAACCACCCTCACAATATATTTGTAAATATTATACCCAACCAAAAATATGGGGGCGATATATATATATCTATATATATATATATATATATATATATATATATATATATATATATATTTATATATATAATTTATATATATTATTATATATATATATGTTTGTTGTTTAAGTTATTGGTAGATTAAATAGTTAAATTAAAATTTAGTCGAGTATTTCATTCTTTATTTTTATTTTTTTCAAGTGACTCTAGTGGGATATAAACTAGCAATTGCACCAAATGTTGCAAAGGAAACATCGTAAGTTAATACATTGGTCATGTCAAATAACTAAAATTTCACACAATCTTTTCCCCTTCCCCAATATGCTCCTCTTCTTCCTTGCTTGTATCATATTTTCATCATTCATCATTTATTTAAAAACAAATCATTGTTTGGTCTCAAGGTTCATCCTACAAACCTAAGTTGTCGAAATCATAGCATTGATGTGAGCATGCGCTACACAGTTTCATAATCCTGATCCCTAGTTCCAAACTCTTAATGCAACTAAACTATTATCTAAGTTCATATACATACACTATTGTGTATGATGTAAATAATTACCAAGCCATGGTGAATGCTCTATGTGAATACCTTGTCTAGTGGATAAATCCTCTTCAACGTCTTCTTTTTCATTGATATAATGGGGATCTTGTCTTCTAAGAATGATGAAGTGATTTTCCTGCCAAATCCCTCTTACACAATACTTAGATCAATTTTATGCCTTGTGTCATGATAAGTGTTACAGTTAGGACTGCTATAACACTCTACAATGCTTGTTAATTAAATTGGTACACCTATCATCGAAGGGGAGATCTAATGAAAATTTTGTTTTTTCCTTTAGTCCATGACTGCTCCGGTTGCACTATCATATACCAAAATTAAACCACAGTGATACATACACAAATTTAAGTCTTCCTATAATTTTGTTCTCCCTATTATGACCCATCTCAAGCTCAATCAAAGCCTTAATTCTTTTTTCCTATTAGAATTTCCCAACTTAAATATCTACTAAGAAGTATCTAATATATTTTCACAAGCATTTAAAAAGGGGGTGGGGGAGATATTATGCAAAAAAAATATTTATATGTTGCATAATATCTCCTCCCATTCCCAACCTCATATATTGCATTATAAATCTATAATGATGACAATTTTTTATTTTCTTACAAGCAACAAAAGCAAGGTTGTTTCATCCCATTTGTAAGTTCATATATACTTTGCAACAATAATATGGTCACAGCCACTAGTTCAATGTTGTGTTGAAATCAAGGATCCAAAGGATCTACTGCCGCCTCTACAATAATTCCTTCACAAATGCAAAGAAAATATGGCAATGAACAAAATCTATAGAATGTTTGGATGTATCAAAGAATCTATTTTTGAATGCTCTTATGATCTTAACAATATCACCTTCCCTCTACAGAAGCCCCATTAACTATGATATATCTCTTTCTGTAAGAACCTTCTAAATTGCAATATGAAACGTTATCTAATTAGATGAAATTTCAACATTGTATAGTCTTAGTGATAATTTAAAACAAAAATCTCCTTGATACATCATAAGCAACAAATAAAAAACTTTAGTGGAAGCCTAGAATTCACATGATACAACAAAAATCCCTTATTTTTTCCTACCTGGATGAATTTCAAGGCTAATGAACCCATGCAACTCTTTACTTAAGTTACGCCTAAAGTCATTCAAACTTATGATGATAATTGTGCATCATCATCTTTTGTCATGTGTCAAAATAGAAATCATTACAAAGTTAAATTAGATAAATGGTATTTCAACTTCTTATTATTGGTTCTTATTGCCAAACATAACAATATATATGAAGCAAGAATGACAATGACCAACAACATGTTCCATTTCTTATAATATATCCAATCAACAACTTAAATGTAAGAAAGAGTGCATGAATTATAGTTATGCAACACAACATGAAAAATAGATGATTGCAGTTGAAAGCAAGATGTTCAAATCAAAAACTTAATTTTAGTCATGACAACATTTCCATGCAACTTGGAACGAAATTTGAATTCGAAAATACAACTGAACATAAAAATTACAAGTTCCTAATGAACCCTTAAATGATGAAAGTGTTGAAAATGCAAAAAATGTCCTTACCTTACAAAACCCTAGGGAAGTTATAAGACTTGATACCTCTAGCACATTTTCAATCATTTTTAACATCAAATCACTAAAATTTCATAGAACCTTCACCCCTCCTGCAATAAGATCCTATTTTTCATTTCTTGTATCCTATTTTCATTATTCATCAGTTATTTAAAAAGAAAATCATTCTCTAGTCTCAAGGTTCATCCTACAAACCTAATTTCTTGAAATCGTATCATTGACGTGAGCATGTGGTACACAATTTCATAATCTTAATCCTTAGCTCCAAACCCTCAATAATACTTAATTGTTACCTAAGTTAATATATGCATCCACTTACTTACACTACTGTGTATGCTGTAAATAATTTCCATGCCACATTAATTGCTCTGTGTGAATACCTTGTCCAGTGTGATGCAGGAGCATCTAGCTGAGAGGGCAAAGACAAAAGTGAGGGAATATGGTTTTTGAAGAGGACAGAGAGATTAATTCATTAAGTGGAAAACATACTTGTTTTTTTTCCTTTTCTTTTATCAAGTTACTGAAAGATTATTGTAATAAGTTGTAATTAGGAGTAGTAATAATTAGATTAGAGTCATTGTTTTCAAACAGTTAAGTTATTGTTGTGAAAAGGCATGAAAAGAACATGTACGAGAAAATCAGACAAAGTTCCGTATGGAAAGTAACTGCTGTAACTAATTGAACAAACTGAACAAACTAACAGCAGTTAGAGCAGTTTTTAACAGTGCTATTAAATAGTGAAACAAAGTATAGTAGAGGGGTTCGGACTGAGGGAGAAGTATTGAAAAAAAAATACAATTTTCTATGCACATATCCTTACAGCATTCTATTCATTTATGAAGTATTTTTTTGTATTGAATTACTGTGTGAATATTATAAATGCATGGTCACAAAACTTAAACCAAAAAAGGGAGATATTCGAATGCAGAGTTCGTTAAATTCGGAGAAGGAGTAACAACACTCATCTACAGGTGACTCCAATAGAATAACCAAACACACAATAAGAAATCGTCCATACAATTTTCTATATACGAAAAAATCAGAGTTTTCCATTACAGTGAAGAGAACAACCACAGTAAACCCAGGTATGTGAATTTTAAAAGCATACCCAAAATTCAATACCAGATAGTTCATATACAGTCATCAAAAGTTATTGTCCATTTACATTTTGTTTTTAAAAGTTTAAGAATGAACCAATTCATGTACTTGGGAAGTGTAAACATTATCAACATAAATCAAAATCCCATAAATCCCCAAACCCACTCTTACGACTCGATAGAGACGCTATACAACAACAGAACCAAACATAAACAGTGGCGCGAGGCCAACAACCATACCAAACCACATGCCGAAAGACTCAGACAAACAAACTACAAGTAAATAGAACAATGCTACCCAGAATTCCCTCAGAATAGTCGAAGGTCCAAGCACCGCAACCCTCGGTCACTCCACCTGCAAGGGGAACCAAAGAACGAGGGTCAAATTACAATGGAAGAAAAAAAATACAAGGATTAAATCAATTTTATGTTGAATAAGCAAAAACTACATTGGGTTCCACTTACCTAACAGAGGAGCCGTGACTACCGCAACCTCGGATTGTCTTCCTGCTCACAAGGAGTCAAAGACGTTAGAACCAGAAAGAGGAACAAGTATAACGATATAGCAAAGAAGGAAAGCTTACCAGTCATGTTGGCGGAGGAATTGATGAAGAATGCCACCATTGGTTTACTGAGACCGTGCATGAGCCGAATCAGTGTTGAAGAATGAGACCGAGAACCACATACTCATCAACCAACACACAGAGATAACAATAGTGAAAACCTAGGTGACAAATCGAGTAAAGGAGGCATAGAAGCAGAGACCCGTTAAAAATCGACAACAGAAAACACAGGAATAGTCTAAACAGAAGCAAAGAAACAAACCTTACCAAGTTTCAACAATTCCACAGACAACCGAGACACTTCCAAAACAAATTCCGAACAAATGGAGCTGTGAACACTGCCGAGAGCATGTAACTCAAAAGACTTGAAGCAACAAAACCCCGGACCAGCTAAAATAACTCACATCGAAACTTGCAGACTACCAGCTCGTATCTCAGAGAACTAGGTGGATGAGCTTCGAACAAATATGAAAGCATCACAGAAGAAAATCACAGTGAAATCACCAAGGTCGTGAGAGCTCGTAGATGGAAGAACCGGAGAAAATACAAAACCAAATGAATGCAAGGATTGCAAAAACCCTATACCAAGGTGGGGTTTAGGATTCCAAGAAGGGACAGGTGTCCGCTCCACATACAACCAACGTACCATACCGTAGAACCTCTTAATTAAGCCCATATTGAAAATCAAGTTGCATATATCCGAAATCCGATGAATATAAATACCAACTGACGGTACAACACCAAGTGGAAAGGAGCGACAAAAGGACCAAATGGGCTGGCCCCATTAAGTGGTATCAGAGCAGGAAATTAAAAAAAAAATGGAAGTTCAAAGACGGGGACGTGGAAGAGGTGTGCGCAGAGGAGCAGACGAGGGCTTGAGAGAAGAGTTGAGAGTCCTTACTGCTCGCTTAGAAGCAGTGGATGCAAGAAGGAGAAGAGACCTAGAACTTGGGGATGATAGTGAGGAAGAAATAGCAACTACTACGGACAGATTAGAGGAAGAAGCCCCAGAGATAAAACTGTTGAGATCAGTACTGTTAGCCAGCAACAAATCCAAAGCTAAGATCCCTAACTACGATGGTAGTCTATCTGCAGATGTTCTGTTGGATTGGGTAAGTGAGTTAGATAAGTATTTTGAAAACGAAGAGATCAGTGAGGACAAAAGAGTTAGATTTGCTGCAACCAAGTTAAAAGGACACGCTGCTTTATGGTGGGATAGTGTCCAAGTGGATAGGAAGAGGATGAACAAGTGACCGATAAAGAAGTGGCCAAGAATGGTGGCAAAACTGAAGGGCAAGTTTTTGCCTAAAGACTATCAGGTCGAACCTTATCGACGAGTGCAGAATCTAAGGCAGAAAGGTATAACCATAAAGGAATACATGGAGGAGTTTTATCATGTAAATTTGTGGGCTGGTTATACTGATGATACTCCAAAGAAGACAACGAGATATGTGAATGGCTTGAGGATGGAAATTCTCTCCACGAAATATAGAAGAAGCCTTTCAGAGCGTTGTAAAGGTTGAAGAAAAAATTAACAGGAAACAAAACAATAGGAGAGGACGAGGAAATGGCAGAGGACGAGGACAGTCCTATGGCAGAGGAAGAACTGCTACTAACAGCGAGGAAGGCAGCAGCTCAAGAGCTTTAGGGACAACAGAGAAGGGAGATAGCACTAGAGGAGGTTGGTCATATCAGCGGGGAAGAGGAAATGGTTGTGGAAGAGGGACTAATGTCCAGTGCTATAGGTGCCATAAGGTGGGGGCACAGATCCTTAGAATGCTCGGAAGCCGAGCATACTGGCCAGAGGGAAGCATTTGTTGCGCAGCCTGAGGAAGCTGAAGCACAGCCCTGGGAAGTAGAAAATGTGGCAGAAACAGGAGAGGCATTAGTTTTAAACAAAGTGTTGTTGAAGCCAGCAAAGGAGACGGCTCAGTAGACCCAGCGGAAGGCACTGTTTCAAACAGTTTGCTAATCACATGGGAAGTGTTGTAAATTAATCATAGACAGTGGGAGTACAGATAACTTATCTTCCACTGAGATGATGGAAAAACTCGGATTAAAGCGGCTTAAACATCCCACACCTTACAAGGTGTCATGGCTATAGAAAGGCCACCAATTATTAGTTGATGAACAATGTGAGGTTGAATTTCACATTAGCAAATACAAAGACAAAGTTGTCTACGATATTATGCTAATGGATGTATGCCATATACTACTAGGGAGACCGTGGCAAGATGACCGGAAGGTGACACATGATGGGAAGACGAATTGTTACAAATTTGTGAAAGATGGAGTCAAACATACGCTTGTACCCATCAAGGAGAGGATGCATCAGAATCAAGTGGAACAAAAGCATTGTTAATAGGAGGAAAATAGTTTGTTAAGCAGATTGAGGAAAACGAGATGAATTATGTGATTGTAAGGAGGACAAAAGCAGTGTCACTGAACACAGAAAAGTCAAAATTGCCTACAGAGATTCAATAGCTGTTGGAAGAATTTAAGGATATTGTGGTCAACGATTTACTAGATGAGTTTCCTCCCAGAAGGAGCATTAGCCATCATATAGATTTCATACCTGGAGCAAGTCTACAGAACAAGGAAGCATATAGAATGAGCCCGAAAGATAATGAAGAGATTCGTAAATAGGTGCAAGAGTTACTGGATAAGGGACTGATCAAAGAAAGTTTGAGCCCTTGTGCGGTACCAACAGTACTCACACCTAAGAAGGGAGGAGAATGGCGAATGTGTACGGATTCACGAGTCATTAATAAAATCACTATTCGGTACAGAATTCCCCTACCTAGAATGGATGACATGATGGATTGTCTCAACGGAGCAGCCTACTTTACAAAGATTGATCTGAAGAGTGGATATCATCATATCAGGATCAGAGAGGGAGATGAATGGAAAATAGGCTTTAAAACCAATGAAGGGCTGTACGGGTGGCTAGTCATGCCGTTTGGTTTGAGCAATGCTCCTAGTACTTTTATGAGGTTGATGAATGAAATGTTAAAAGAATTTATTGGCAAGTTTGTGATAGTTTATCTTGATGATATTTTAATTTTCAGCAAAACGAAGGGAGAAAACCTTCAGCATGTTCGAAGAGTGCTAGAGAAGTTACAGCAGAACAAACTGCTGATAAACTTAAAAAAATGTACTTTCCTACAGAAGGAACTGGTTTATTTGGGGTTTGTAGTCACAGAAAATGAATTGAAGATGGATCCAGAAAAGATCGCAGCAATCATCAACTGGCTATCACCCAAGAGCTTGTTTGAGGTACGTAGCTTTCACGGATTGGCAAGTTTTTATTGGAAGTTTATTAGAAATTTCAGTGAAATCTGTGCACCAATGCTAGACACCATCAAGAAGGCCAGTCAGCCTTTTTGTTGGACCAGTGCAGCAGAGGACAACTTTCAGCTTTTGAAATGGAAGATTACAGAGAGACCAATCTTGAGACTACCCGACTTCAACAAATTTTTTCAGGTTCGATGTGACGCACGTGGGATAGCTATTGGCGCTATGCTCAGTCAGGAAGACAGACTAGTGGCATTTTTTAGTGAGAAATTAAATGAAAGCAGGCAAAAATACTCCTCGTATGACAAAGAATTTTATGTCGTGGTCCAAGATTTAAGGCATTGGAGACTCTACCTGCTGGGCAACGAGTTTGTATTATTTTCTGATAATTCAACGTTACAATATGTAATGTAACAGCACAAGTTGAACCATAAGCATGCCAAATGGGTAGAATACTTACAGAGTTTCACCTTCATGCTAAAGCACATTAGTGGGAAAGCCAATAAAGTGGCAGATGCCTTGAGCAGAAGAGCTTTGCTCTTACAAGAAAGCAGAATATAGGTGATGGGATTCGAACATCTAAAGGATTTGTACTAGACCGACACAGACTTCAAAGAAGCCTTTGAAGCCTCCGAAAGTCCTGTGTTGAGGAATACAAGTCCATGGTTGGACTACAATTTGCAAGAAGGACTATTGTTCAAAGGTGGATAGTTATGTATCCCGGACTGTTCGATGAGAGAAAATATTGTATGAGAGAAACATAGTGGTGGTCTAGCCGGTCATTTTGGAATAGACAAAACTTTGGAACAGCTCGGAAACTTTTATTACTGGCCCAGAATGCGCAGTGATATCCAACAATATGTGAACAGGTGTAAAGTCTGCCAACTAGCAAAAGGACATAGTCAGAATACCAGACTTTACACGCCACTACCTGTTCCGAGCAGGCCATGGGACTCAGTCAGCATTGACTTTGTCTTGGGACTACCTAGAACGCAGCGGGGGTATGACTCAGTGATGGTGGTGGTAGATAGATTCTCAAAAGTAGCTCATTTTATTCCTTTCCAGAAAACTACTGATGCCGCGTATATAGCTCACCTGTTTTTCACGGAAGTTGTTAGATTACATGGCCTACCCAATTCTATCATTTCTGATAGGGATGTAAAATTCACAGGACACTTTTGGCGCACCCTGTGGAAAAAGTTGGGCACGCAACTGAATTTCAGCTCTGCGTATCATCCGCAGATTGATGGGAAAATGGAAGTGGTGAACAGGAGTTTGGGAAATTTATTACGGAGTTTGACTGGGGAAAATTCACGGTTATGGGATCGTGCTCTCGCTCAAGCGGAATTCGCTTATAATGATTCGCCCAATCGTAGCACCGGACATAGCCCGTTCCAAATCTTGTATGGCATGCATCCTCGGGGAATACATGAATTGCGAGATTTAGGAAAATTAGGATGGAGAAGCAGATGGAGAAGATTTTTCTGAAGCAATGAGTGAACTACATGAACAGGTAAAATTAAAATTGCAGGATAGTGTACATAAATACAAGCAGCAAGCAGATTCAAGGCGAAGGGAAGTACAATTTAATGTCGAAGATGAGGTGCTCGCGCACTTGCGCAAGGAACAATTTCCTAAGGGTACGTATAATAAATTAAAGTTTAAAAAAACTAGTCCCTGCAAGATCTTGCATAAATTCTTAGCCAATTCCTATGAAATTCAACTGCCACCTGATATAAGCATATCACATATTTTCAATGTGGCGGATTTGTTTCCATATACAGCCTAAGCAGAGGAAGACAGTGTGGTACGACCAAAACGGGACATCGAAGTTGGAGACAGTTCTTGGATGAGGCATATGCCTTCGGCTCCATCCCATGAGATTGAAGGAATTCTTAGTACACACGTAGCCAAGAAGACACGTAGGAATAAATATCTGCAATATCTCGTCAAGTGCAGAGACCGTCCAATGGAGGACATATCATGGCTCGACGCGACACAGATACGGAAGGCTGGCTATTCGGTGGAGGAGCTCATGGAACAGAGCCATGAATTTCTTTTACCCCAGGAGCCTGATGCAGGAGTATCTAGCTGACAGGGCAAAGACAAAAGTGAGGGAATATGGTTTCTGAAGAGGACAGAGAGATTAATTCATTAAGTGGAAAACATACTTGTTTTTTTCCTTTTATTTTATTAAGTTACTTAAATATTACTGTAATAAGTTGTAATTAGGAGTAGTAATAATTAGATTAGAGTCACTGTTTTCAAACAGTTAAGTTACTATTGTAAAAAGGCATGAAAAGAAAATGTACTAGAAAATCAGACAAAGTTTCGTATGGAAGGTAACTGTTGTAACTAATTGAACAAACTGAACAAACTAACAGCAGTTAGAGTAGTTTGTAACAGTGTTATTAAATAGTGAAACAAAGCACAATAGAGGGGTTCAGACTGAGAGAGAAGTATTGAAAAAAATACAATTTTCTGTGCACATATCCTTACAGCGTCTTATTCATTTCTGAAGTATTTTTTTGTGTTGAATTACTGTGTGAATATTATAAATGCATGGTCACAAAACTTAAACCAAAAAAGGGAGATATTCGAATGCAGAGTTCGTTAAGTTTGGAGAAGGAGTAACAACGCTCATCTACAGGCGACTCCAATAGAATAACCAAACACACAACAAGAAATCATCCATACAATTTTCTATATACGAAAAAATCAGAGTTTGCCATTACAGTGAAGAGAACAACCACAGTAAACCCAGGTATGTGAATTTTAAAAGCATACCCAAAATTCAATTCAAGATAGTTCATATACAGTCATCACAAGTTATGGTCCATCTACATTTTGTGTTTAAAAGCTTAAGAACGAACCAGTTCACTGACTTGGGAACTGCAATCATTATCAATATAAATCAAAACCCCATAAATCCCCAAACCCACTCTTATGACTCGACAGAGATGTTATACAACAACAGAACCAAACATAAACAGTGGCTCGAGGCCAACAACCATACCAAACCACATGCCGAAAGACTCAGGCAAACAAACTACAAGTAAATAGAACAATGCTACCCGGAATTCCCTCGGAATAGTCGAAGGTCCAAGCACCTTAACCCTCGGTTGCTCCACCTGTAAGGGGAACCAAAGAACGAGAGTCAAATTACAATGGAAGAAAAAAATACAGGGATTAAAACAGTTTTATGTTGAATAAGCAAAAACTACATTGGGTTCTGCTTACCTAACAGAGGAGTCGCGACCACTGCAACCTCGGATTGTCTTCTTGCTCACAAGGAGCCGAGGATGTTAAAACCAGAAAGAGGAAAAGGTATAACGATATAGCAAAGAAGGAAAGCTTACCAGTCATGTTGGCAGAGGAATCGACGAAGAATGCAACCATTGGTTTGTCGAGACCATACATGAGCCGAATCAGTGCTGAAGAATGAGACTGAGAACCACATACTCATCAACCAACACACAGAGGTAACAATAGTGAAAATCCAGGTGACAAATCGAGTAGAGGACGCACAGAAGTAGATACCCGTTAAAAATCGACAACAGAAAACACAAGAACAGTCTAGACACAAGCAGAGAAACAAACCTTACCAGGTTTCAACAGTTCCACAGACAACCGAGACACTTCCAAAACAAATTCCGAACAAATGGAGCCGTGAAGACTGCCGAGAGCATGCAACTCAAAAGACTTAGACCAAAAAAACCCCAGACCCACTAAAAGAACCCACATCGAAACTTGTAGACTAGCAGCTTGTATCTTAGAGAACCATGTGGACGAGCTTCGAACAAATACGAAAGCATCATAGAAGAAAATCATAGTGAAATTGCGAGGGTCGCGAGAGCTTGCAGACAGAAGAACCGAAGGAAATACAAAACCAAATGAATGCAAGGGTGGTGAAAACCCTATACCAAGGCAGGGTTTAGGATTCCAAGAAGGGACAGGTGTCCACTCCACATACAACCAACGTACCATACCGTAGAACCTATTAATTAAGCTCAAATTGAAAATCAAGTTGCATATATCTGAAATCTGGTGAATATAAAGACCAACTGATGGTACAACACCGAGTGGAAAGGAGCGATGGCGGGACCACGTGGGTTGGCCCCATCACAGTGGAAAACTGCTCTTCAATCTATTTTGTTTCTTCGATAATGGGGATCTTGTCTTTTATGTATGGTGATGAGATTTTCTGGCCTTAGATCAATGTTATGCCTTGCGTCACAATTAATGTTACCATTAGGACTGCTCCAACACTCTGCAATGGTTAATTAAATGAATAATCCTATCATCGAAGGGAGGAGGCAATGAAAAAATAGTGTTTTCCTTCAGTCCATTGAGTGCTATGCTTTCACTACGATATACTGAAATTAAACCATAATAATACATATGCCAATTTAATTCTTCTTATAATTTTCGTTCTCCTTGTTATAGCCTATCTCAAGCTCAACCAAAGCCTTTATTGTTTCTTCTTGTCAACGTTACTCTAATTAAATATCTATTAAGTAGGGTCTAATATATTAGCACAAGCATTTACAAAGGGGGTGAGGGAGATATTATGAAAAAAATTAATTTGTGTCCCCCATGATATCTCTCCCCATGCCCAAGCTCATATCTTGCATTATAAATCTATCAACATGACAATTTTTAATTTTCTAACAAGCAGCAAAAGTAGGCACCTTTCATCCCATCTGTAAGATCATATATCCTTCGCAATAATAATATGGTCATGACCACTATTTCGATGTTGTGCTAAAGGAAAGGATCCAAAGGATTTTTTTCCACCTCTACAATAATTCTTTCACACATGCAAAGCAAAGCTAACAACTAGCTGAAGGCCAATTCAGATTGGAAGTGTCCCAAACCGGGAACCCACAAACGAATCCAGTTACCTTCTCTCAATGTGAACTAGTTTACCCACTTCGAGTAACATTCCATGTAGCATGTACTTTTAGATTATAGTGTCTACTTCTAGTATACACAATGCATTGTCATTTTTCTAGCTACAATTTTCAATTTCCCAATTACCTACTATGAGCCTTCAAGGACCAAGGACCAAGCATAGTACGATTTTTCTCATGAATAGTTAAATGAAGGCATTATGTCCAATGCATTTCTGTCAAACTTGGATGCAACATCTGCTTCAAATTGATGCAGTTCACTTATATTTATGAAATTTCTCTAATATATAATTGTTAAAGTCATGAGTAGCTGGATGGAATGGGAAAGATTGCATGTAACCAATAGTGATGGCTTGATGTGAAGGTCAGCAGTTCAAAACTTCCTGGGAGAAAACATAGTCATGTTAAGAGTTGTTGTGGCTCAAGCCAGGTGTGATTCCCAAGTGATTTCGATGGCTTAGATGCCCCTGGTCGTGACTTCTCAAAGCACATATCAAACTTGATGTAATCTCTAATAAACTCAAACCACATGACAAACCGAAAAAATAGTTATGACGTTATTGTCCATAATAAAGAACGTCAGGAAACTTTGTAAATTTTAAATTTGATCATCCCAAAGCATGATCTAGTGAAGGAGTTTCTAAATACAGTAGAATATAAATCCCACATCATAGTTTGGTGAAAGAGCTTCTAAATAAAGTAAAATATAAATCGTATAAATTTATTTATTTTTTCCAAAAATTCTAAAAGAATAAAAATATATAACAAAATTTGAATGTTCATCATTCCTAAACCAAAGCTCATAACTATTGATGAACAACACATTCGATTCCATCTATTTGTTATTTTTGCATGTTTTGTTGTTATTAATTTGCATGTATGATATTAAATTATCAATGAAAAGTTTAATACCATATCAATGAAATAAATAAATTAAAATTAAAAAACTAAAAACAAACAAACAAAAAGCATTAAATATATTATATACAATTAGCAATTTATTGAAAAATATTTTAAATTAAATAAAAAAGGAAAATGATCCAATTTAAAAAAATAAAAATATTTACATTACTTTAAACTTATTTGAAATAAAAAAATTATAAATTATAATATAATTTTAATTTAATAACTTTTTATATGATTTAAATAAAGAAATATTTCATATAATTTATTTTTTAAACGTAATAAAGCATTTATTAAAATAAAATATAATAAAAATATGTACTTACATATTTAGTGAAATGAAAGCATAATAAAACAAATATTACATAAAAATTAACAATGTTAACGATTTAATAAGTATTAACCAATGTTAAAAATCGAATTTTTAAGGATATCATATTCCTACTCCAAGGAGCAAGTACAATTTCATTAAAAAAAATTGATATAAAAAATAAGAAGTTACACTGTAATATAAAGTTAGATGATGTTAATAACAAATATATAAACACACAATGTCTTAACCAACTATTTTACATACTACCATATTCATCCACACGCTGGTTTCTATGAGAATCTCCCACATGTGAACTATTTAGTATCTTCTCATTCCAATAAGTCTATCTTGCCATCATCCGAGAGCGGCCCTGATTTTGAGTCCAAACTCCAAATGGGATGACTGGAAGCACTGGAAGAACTGGTTATCTACGTGGAGAAGACCCCCCATTCCGGTAATTTGTTTTGCTTTACACAGATTCCGCAGCCTCTCCTTACCCGAATAGCCATACGTATAGCCATACGTTTGTCACTCTTGGCGGTGGCTATCAGAAAACAAATCAAGATTCCATGGTGAAGTGTCATACTAACTAGATGAACATTATTTTCCATCTCTCCATTATCATCTTCATCCTTGCTGGTACTGCTGTTAGCCCTATGGAGGGCATATTCCTGCCTCCTAGCACAAGAAATGGGTTGATAAACATGCAGATCTTGGACACGGAAACACATATGGTTACTAACCTATAGAGGCATCCACGTACTCTATAAAATAGAAGGCACCGATATTGTTGATCCAGGCAGCTTTGGGGATTGCCATTCCATTGTAGAGGTCTTTATTCACTGTCACTCGTACTCTCTCGCTTAGCTAACACATGGAGAGCGAGACGGAGCATATAAAAAAATTAATTCTTCCTGCTTGTAACAAGATAATTAATGCAGTGATCAACCAGTCGGCAGTAAATTCTTAAAACCATACTCAAAATTTTCAAATATTGGCTCTCGTTGTATGCAAGGTCAAGGAGGATGCATACAAACCCCAATACAGAGTTTTCATGTGCCATCTGCGAATCAATCAGAGTTTTCAGACCGCCCACGACATTAAAAAATATATTAACTTCATTAAAAAAAATCCAACCATGTATAACATGAAATAACCTATTATAAACAAAATATGAAAATTAAAAAATATATTAACTTCATTAAAAAAAATCCAACCATATAGATATAAAATGGAATCTAACGATATTCTAATCAAAATGTTAACCTTAAAAAAATGTTTTACTTAATGAATTGAAGTTGTAGGTATAAAATTGAAGGAGATTGCCATTATATTTTTTAAGAGTGATAAATTATATAAAATTTTAAGAATATTTTATTGAAAATTAATTATTTATATTTACAATTTTAAATAATGTGTTTTCTTTAAAACAGAGGAATTAGTAATTTGCTTTATTAGGTGTCAAGTTTGGCTTTTCAGCACAGAGGCGATTTGAGCTTCAAATTTCTGGGTATTTGGTACTTTGTTTTCATTGTGTTCGCCAATTACACTACCTCATAAATTATCATTTTAAAATAATGTTATTTGTAAATTTATAAAAAAATAAAAAATAAAATTACCCTTTTTTAATAGTTTACTTCTATCCCTAATAATAAGTAGCCACTCTACCAAAAACATTAGAAAATTCTAAATTCTTATTTGTAAATTTATAAAAAAAAATATTTACCTATTTTTTTAATAGTTTACTTCTATCCCTAATGATAAGTAGCCACTCTACCAAAAAATTAGAAAATCCTAAATCCTACACCTAATTGAAATCCAAAATATTCATATAACTTTTTTTTATTTTAAAAATTTTGAAACGATTCAACTTAAAAATTGTATAGTGGAATATATGAATGTCTCAATATAAATATAAAATAATTTTTATTTAAAACTTTTTTATAATTTTAGGATTAATGAATACTTTAAAGATTCAAACAATAAATATATTATTTTTTGGGTAGTGATAAAATATTTTATCAATGTAAAATTACTGGTTTGAAATTTTTTGGTAAAAATTCAGCTATGCTAAATGTTTGTGTGGCCTAAATATGGTGCAATACTTATATGACTTTAATGAATTTCATAACTTAAATGCCCACAAATTAAACATGTCAATCATCTCATGTCTCATATAAACAACAAATGAGAAAAACAAAAAAACATTATATGTAATATCAAAAACCAGTCATCTCATGACCGGCCTAACTTAATAAACAAAAAAAATAAAACCATTCACAAAATTTTACGCCAAAAAATTCATATATATAATTTATCTTAAAAAAAAAAAAACTAAAAATATAAATATAAAAAAAAAAACGATAAGATAATTATGAGACAAAGATGATAGTTAGTTGTTTGGGATCTTGAAATTAAGTATCAATAATTAAATTAATGTGGAATATTTTCATAGCGGGAAAAATGAAAACCAAAGACAAATATTAAAATTGAATTAAAAACACCAAATATAATATTTTTTGATTTTTGATTTTTTTAAATAATATGCTGTAAAGTAACATAATTTTGGAAATAAATCATATTTTTTTTAATTTACTAGTATATTTTTTTAATTCTAAAATTAATTTATCAATTAACCTTCTTCTATATATATATTTTAAATTCTAAAATTAAATTTATTAATTAAATCTTCTTCTAAACTTTCGACACCATAATCTACAAGAAAAACTATTAAGTTAAATAACTAGGGGAAAATGCAGAAACATGCGTGTCCATCGTGAAAAATTAACGACACATCTCGTTAGGAACCTTCAATGGCATAGCTTGCATGGTATTAGGATGCGTTTATAGCATTCTACAATATTAACATGAAGCATTTCCAATAAACCGTGTCCACATTCTGAACCTCCTCCATAATATGTGGGTAATTCCACATCGAGGGGGTCTGGACAAATCCTCTCAATTACAATAAACTCTCTAACTTCGGTGAGAAATATTCAGCGAGCGGCAGGGCCCTGATGCCCATAAAGCGAGAGATCGTACCAGAATGCAATAACCATGACGAGCTTGATGCCATGACAGGAATGTTGCAACTACTACATCTATTATATGTGGATTTTCAGTTAGAGCATTGGATTGCGTGTAAGCGGACTCTTAATTAGAGCATGTGACTACATGCAACTACTATATATCTACATGCGGATTCTTACTTAGAGCATGGGATTGCATGCAAGATTTCTCTTGCATGATTTACTCATTGATTTGCTCCTTCTTTAACTCTGCAACTGACTAGTTATCTCCGGAACTTGTTGTAAGTGTTGAGTCTTCTCATTGATCACCACTATAGTGCATTACCTTGGGATCTTCACCCAGTGATGCTATATCATGAGCATTGTAAATATTTTCTAATGAATCATTATTTTCCTCTTTCGATTTTCTTTTAGTGTTTTTGCTCTGCAAAGCTTTGTGTTCAACCTTTACTAGCTAGATTCATCTGTGCAGGTTTTCTAACACATTTACATGGTATCAGAGCCCACAGGTTGCTAGATAAAAGGCGCACCAGTACTTTATTTTACAGGTATTACAGCTCGGAGATGGAAGATTGACAGAAAAATGGAGTTTCCCAAAGCATCGATCCTAACACCGTACAACTATCACGAATGGAAGGACCAAATGGCTCGATACCTTCGTCAAAAAGGGTTGTACAGGATTACCATGGCTACAGAAGTGGAACCCACTTCAGCCATAGAGAAATCCAAGTACCTCAACCGTATGGATGAGGCCCACGGATCCATATGCATGTGCATCTCTCCAGAGTTGCAGTTTCATCTATCTGCTTGCAATACTCCCAATGAGATTTGGAAAAAGGTTGAAGATCTCTACGGGAAACAAGATGAGATGAAAGGACATATGCTCGAAGTGGAGTTGCTATCATTGGATCCACGGAACTATGATAGAATTCAAGACTTCTTCACCAAATATAATGATCTATTGCTGCAACTCAAGGGTTGTGGAATTGACAAATCCAAGGAGGAGAGTCGCCAAATTCTCTCTATTATGTCAAAGCTCGGACCGAAATACTCCGTCTTTGTGTCTACTTTTCATTCAGTAAGGCTCGCAACAGGTAAATCCTACAATATGCCTTCTCTCAAAGAATTTATGGAGTCCCTTATTTTTGAGCAAGATAAACTCATTGGCATGGGGAAAATCAAACCTTCAAAAGCGCATGCACTTGCTATGCATAATAGCAGCCACAATAAACATCACAGATTTGATTCAAGTCAGAAAAATCAGCAGCAAAAGACAAGGGAAAAGCGCATTGCCATCCAAAGAAGGAAGGGTACACCAAGCCCTTCAATGACTCCTCTGGCTCGAGAAATGAGAAAGGGAAGAAATGAAACAGATGCACCTACTGTCAAAGAGCATTCCATTCAGAATCCTCTTGCATGAAGAAACAAATTGAACAAATGGCAGAAATCCTTTAGAAGCACAACCTTGGGGATCACATCCCTCAGGGCGCCAAGAAGAAAACTGAGGATCCGCCACACGGGAGAGGTAACAATTTTCATGCTTTAGTTGCAATTAATTCTTCTCCTGATGCATGGATTATAGATTCTGGTGCATCACATCATATGGTTGCTGCAAAGGAAGTCTATTCCTCTTTGGATACATGCAAAGGACTTCCCATTCTCATGGGAGATGACTCACCTATTGAGGTCACCGGAAAAGGTAGAGTGGAACTTTTACATGGAAGCTTTGAAGATGTGCTTCATGTTCAAAACTTTCGGTAAACCTGCTTTCAGTTTATCATATCACTCATTCTGGCACTGGAAAGAGAGTGGAATTCACTCCAGATGCAGTAAACATATATGATCTACATAGCAGCGCCAAAATTGCAACTTGTGAGGTAAACAATGGAGCCAGACTGTATACATTTTATGAATTTATTGAATCTGAATCCTCCTTATTGCTTACACATGCTGATGATAGTAGTAGGCTTTGGAACGAAAGGTTTGGTCACTTAAATTACAGGTATATGCAGCAGCTAAGCGAGAATGAGATGGTGGAAGGCTTGCCAAATATCAGTTTCTCCGAAGGAGGTTGTGAAGGGTGTATTCTTCGCAAACATCCCAGAGAAAAGTTTGACACTGGCAAGACTCACAGATCATCCTCTTCTCTAGATCCGATCCATAGTGATCTCATGGGGCCCTTTCCTCATCCTTCCATCAACAAAGCAAGGTATGTGCTTACATTTATTGATGATTTCTCACGGTATACTTGGGTGTATCTTCTCAGGAACAAATCTGAAGTTTTTGAGCACTTTGAAGATTTCGAAGCACTAGTTGAGACACAGTCAGAAAGAAAGATCAAAGCCCTCTGTACAAACAATGGGGGGGAATATGTTAACACAACACTTCGGAACCTTTGCCTTCAGTCTGGCATACAGTTGCAGTACACAGTTCCATACACTCTGCAACAGAACGGAGTTGCTGAGAGAAAGAACCGATCTCTCAAAGAGATGGCTTCCTACATGCTGCATGCTAAGTCATTACCTCATAAGCTATCGGTCGAAGCACTTAATTGTGCTAACTACATCCAGAACAGATCTCCTCATAGGTCTATCAAGAATCAGACCCCCTTTGAGGCTTGGAGCGGCACTAAACTAGAGATCACTCACCTCCGTGTTTTCGGCTCTCGAGCATGGGCCCAGATCCCCTCTGAAAAGAGGAAAGCTCTCGATCCACAGAGAATTGAGTGCATCTTTTTTGGATACCTTGATGGTGTGAAGGGATATCGACTCCTCATTCCCTCTACGGACAAGCTCATCATTGAGCGAAGTGTCAAATTTGAGGAAAGTCTCTCGCATGCACCTCAGTCGCCACATGCAAACACTTTTTATTTACCTCATGTCTGAGATGATGACTCAGTGCACTCAGATGCAGATACAGATCATGCAGATGCGGAGGAAGAGCATGCAGATGCAGAGACAGAGTCTTCAAATACAAATCTAGTGCATGCAAATGATGATCCACATCCAAGCCCAGCTCGGGCTTCCAGCAATGAATCATATTCTCCTATCATAAATCAGAGAACAAGGAGCTTACGTGAGATATATACACAACACCAACCAGCTACTAGAAATGGTCTTGTGGGGGATAATTCTGATCTACATAGGACTAGCTCATAGTTTATTGAGCCTCCTCTTGTCCTCATTGCCACTGAACCATCGCTCTCTTGGCACTGTCATTTGGTTCAGTCTTCTGATCCACAGTCTTATGATGAGGCTGCTAGGCATCCATCTTGGGAGTCCGCCATGGAGGAGGAGTATAACTCCCTCCTCGAGAACCAGACTTGGGATCTGGTCCCCCTTCCTTCAGGAAGGAAACGTGTCCAATGCAAATGGGTCTACAGAACCAAGAGTGCTGCAGATGGGCAAATCACCACACGGAAAGCGAGGCTAGTAGCTAAAGGCTTCCAACAAGTGCATGGCATTGATTATGATGAGACCTTTGCTCTAGTAGCAAATATGGATTCCATACGCCTTACACTTGCCATTGCAGCTGCACAATCGTGGGAAGTACATCAGATGGATGTGAAGAATGCCTTTCTTCATGGAGACCTATCCAAGGAGATCTACATGGAGAAGCCACATGGTTTCATTCAGGATTCATCTTTGGTCTGTAGACTGAAGAAATCTCTCTATTGCCTTAAGCAGGCCCCAAGAGCTTGGTACGCGAAGATGGATTCTTTTCTCTTATCACAAAACTTTGAAAGATGTAAGTCTGATCCGAATGTTTACATGCTTAGGACACATGATTCTCTTCTTATCTTAGTTTTGTATGTAGATGATCTCCTAATCACTGGCAGCTCAGCTTCAGCCATTGCTACAGTCAAGAGAACCTTGCATGATAGGTTCTTGATGATGGACATGGGTCCATTACACTTCTTTCTTGGTCTTGAGATTAGCCAGGATGCCACAGGCATCAAACTCTCTCAAGCTAAGTATGCATGAGATCTCCTCGAGAGATTTCGCATGACTGACTGCAAGCTAGCACCGACTCCTTTTCTATCCGGGGTCCGCCTTGAGGATGGAGGTGACACTCCATTGGTTGACAGCACTCTCTACCGACAGCTAGTGGGGAGCTTATTGTACGTCACCCACTCCAGGCCAGATCTCTCATATGCAGTAGGGGCAGTTTCCAGATACATGCAGGAGCCACATGAGCTACACTGGAATGCTGCCAAGCGCATCCTCTTATATGTGCAGGGCACCATCACCTTCGGGATTCACTATGCAGCAGGCACTGCATTGAATCTCCTTGGCTTCACAGATTCTGATTGGGCGGGAGACAACATTGATCGCAAGTCCACCTTCGGATATTCAGTCAGTCTAGGATATGGCCCTATCTGTTGGTCGAGCAAGAAGCAGGCTGTTATTGCTCTCTCTTCAGCTGAGGCCGAGTACAGAGTAGTAGTCAACATCACCATTCAGGCTCTGTGGCTACAACACTTCCTCACTGAGTTGGGCGTTCAGTTCCACCAACCCATTGTCATCTAGTGTGACAACCAGAGCACTCTCAAATTTTGCAAGGATCCAGTACAGCGGTAGCAGACGAAACACATAGAGATCGATATGCACTACATCAGAGACTTAGTACATGATCGGGTCATTGATTTGTAGCTCTGTCCCTCAGCAGAACAGATTGCAGACATCTTCACCAAGACATTCACTGCGAAGAAGTTTCACTCTCTGCGTGATTGTCTTGGAGTGAAGGACACAGTTGCTTAGCAACTGTCTTTTCTTCCTCTTTTCTTTTGATTACATTGTATTTTGAGGGGAGGTTTTTACAACGAGGTTTTCCCTCTTTCCTCAATTTTAATACAAGTTGCATTGTATTTTGGGTGACCTTTGGCCTTAGTTGTCAGGGCCCATTTTCTATTTTTCCCCATAGTGGTGTTCAGGGGGGGTGTTGAAACTACTACACCTACTACATGCGGACTCTTAGTTAGAGCATTGGTTGCATGCAAGCGGACTCTTAGTTAGAGCATGCGAGTACATGCAACTACTACACATCTACATGCAGACTCTTAGTTAGAGCATGGGATTGCATGCAAGATTCTTTTTGCACGATTTACTCCTTGATTTGCTCCTTTTTTAACTCAGCAACTGACTAGTTATCTCCGGAACTTGTTGTAGGTGTTGAGTCTTCTCATTGATCACCACTATAGTGCATTACCTTGGGATCTTCACCCAGTAATGATATATCATGATCATTGTAAATATTTTTTAATGAATCATTATTTTCTTCTTTCGATTTTCTTTTAGTGTTTTTGCTCTGCAAAGCTGTGTGTTCAACCTTTACTAGCTAAATTCATGTGTGCAAGTTTTCTAACACATTTACAAAAAATCCACCTTTCACTATACTCGCCCTCACCATTGAAATAGGAGATTTGTACGCCCCGGCTCCGCTACACGATCTTGCTACAACAATATCATCAGTTTACCTGTCACGGGGTCATGACTATTGCATTCGTCGGTTCTCCAACTTCCAAAACCATCTAAACCCCAAAATCAGCTAGTAGCTTTGAGAACCATCTACCGACTTCGGTAACCAACATCGTAGTTTTGAGAACAAAAGCTGTCACAAAATTTACTCTCCCACACCCAGTTATTACGTTAATAACGAGTGTCCACAGCGCATTATGAACAAATTCTGTTGGGAACATGAAGTGACAGGTAGACTTTCATGCAGAATAAATAATGTTTTTCGCAACCGATGAGCATAAGACAACTCAGTCAATCGGGGGACCCATCGCCACTACTGCTTTTTGGTCCTTCAGTGAAGGATCCATATCCATCGATCGAGGTCGAATATAAATAGCGGCGATTTTTGGTGATCAGATCTGTCCATCGAGGTTCACTATTAACAGCGGCAGGAGAAGCCAGTGAGAGAGCCATCCCTCAAATTCAGTACGCTCTAGTAATTAGTTTCCCTTCCCAAACAAATGTAAGTTTCTGCCTGCTTCAAGGATTATCTCCTTCAAGTTCGTTCGCACGTTCATTCTTCTACTTGCTCTCTGATGACCACTCTTTCGTGTAGATCGAGCAGAAGATCATGCGGTAACTAAAAACAGTCCGAGGTTCACGATATCAAATATCTAGCTGAGCTGGTGGGAATGAAGGTACTTCCAGCGGCTTTATTTTACAAAATACATATATATTCTTAATGAAATTGGTCTGTGTCACAATATTAAAATTCCTTTGAGGAAAATGAAAAAGAACACGGTTGCTGTAGATTGCCCAACTGATATAGGGATCTTCATACACACTCAAATGCTGGCTTATGCAGTGCCATGACATGTCAATAAATTGATACCCATCTACCCCTAAATGCTTGATCTTCATATACATTCAAATGCTGTCTTATGTAGTGGCATTGCATGTCAATAGAAAATTTAAAGGAAGAATGTTTAATCTTCGTGAATCTTATTATAAAATAATTTTTTAGCTTTCCAATTTTCCTTTCTCCAAATTGCTAAATAGCGAAATAGTAATTTCAGATTCATTAGCTTTCCAATTTCTTTCCTCCAAATTGCTAAATAGCGAAATAGTAATATCAGATTGACTTTAGAGTTTGAGTTTAAACTTTCATCTGCTGCAATGAAAATATAGGATTGGGTTAAGATGGTTCCAAAGCTCCAGATTCAATGCCCTTAACAGAAGGGACTAATTAGCATTTTCCGAAAGCACACGATGTAAAGAGCTGATTTTTTTAATTAATTTGCAGGAGATTGACCACGGTACTTGATGTGCACTACCCACTAGTAGTTAAAGGTGTAAAATATAGAATTTTATGTCTGTACTTAATCATTGTGAGATTTTCTTTCCATGTCGTAAGTTGGCCAGTGGATTAAACGTTATGAATATCTTTGTGAGGACATTAACTTTCTTCAAAATCAACATAATAAAATCAAGTTAATGTAAGAGTATTTGGTATTTAAAGATTACATGTATAATTGTGGAGTTGTGTGGTTCGGTAAGATTTAAAATATTTTGGAAATTTGTTGGATATAAAATCAGTTTATATCTATCAAAATTTCAAAATATTCTAGAGAATATACGAATAGCAAATAATAAAAGTGGCATCTGAATTCTTCTCATAAACCACTGAAGAAAGTAAAAGTTTATATGTCAGGATATGATGAAGAATTCAATGAAATATTGCATGAATTCCAATTTCCGAGTCTTCTACTAGAGAGATTTTGAGAATTACTCTTGTCCTCCCGTCGACAAAATGCCTCCACTCGAGCCTTCGGATGCTTCCGATCATGAGCGAGTCTCTATGAAAATTAATTGAACAGCACATGCAATGAATGAAGTCGATATTAGCTAGTATAGTAAACCATCAGGCGCGTGGTGTCTCCGCAACTACTACTTTTTAATGAAGGTTGCAATGCCGCACTTTTCAATCACGTTCAATGTTAGATTTAATAACTCATGAAAAATAGCATGAAGTTGTATCGTGAGATCACTGTTAATTGTGACAGTAAAATTTCTGCAGAAAATCAAATAGAAAAAGAAAGGATTCATAATTTACCACTGTTTATTGTGACAATAAAATTTCCACACAAAATTAAATAGAAAAAATGTTGGGGATTTTTCTGGTAAAATCCCAAAAACACAAAAATTCAAGCACACAGAGGCAATGCTCTGTTTCCTTTAAGCTTTCTTAAAAAATTTTACTGAGAACAGAGTATTGCACCACCATAAAAGATCTCTATTCATTTAAAATAAAAATCACTAATACATATTCATCTTCTTTCACTCAGAGGGATTCACCAAAACATTTCAACAAAATTACTGTTTCCTTTGAAATTTTACACCACTGTGTGTAAAAATTTCATTTACATTCACTGTGTGAAAACAAAGATTACAAGGATTTACTGCTGTAAAAGATATAAAATGATCAACACACTGCTGTGTGAAAAACTACGTATTCACCAAAACTTACTGATCCCTTTTCAGGGCTGTGTGAAACAATTCATGGTTTTTTTTATACATGCTTCCCCTGGTTTTCTTCATTCACTTCTTCGTCTTCGCTCCTGCACTGCTGTGCGTCCTATTGCTTCATTACAGAATAGTCAACACAACACAAATCATACTATACGTATGCAACCACAACACCAAAAAAAATTACCTTGCGTACATGACCATACTCCCGTAAAAAAACAAAATTAAAACTATATGACATTGCCCACGCCATTATTAATTTATGCCCATACATGCCGTAAAAAAAATTAAAAATCCACCTAAGCATATTAATGAAGGTATGGTCAAAATAAAACTTGATTTTACTCCACGCCAAGCTTTTAATGTTGACAGTATGCATGCAGCTTGGAGCAATCGACGGTGGAGAACGCTGGAGCTTGATGGAGCAAATCGGACCAAGGAGGAGACATCGGACGAGCACTTTTGACCGATATTTACCTTCCGAGAAGTTGTCAGAGGGTGATCTCACGCCTCATCCACGCGTCAACCCTTGAACCTTCTCGGAGCGCCTATGTACGGAAACCACTTTACGCAAGAGCGGGTTCGAGAAACTTACCAGCGGTTTATGGTTTCACTTTGGTGGTTTTGGGCGTATTAAATGCAGGCCCGTTCAAGTGATGCGCGGTTGAAATTAAAATTTCAACACTCCCCTTTAATTTCAACTGCTGGGTATTCGGTCATACTCAGACACTTCCTCAAAAATTCAAAGCTTTTCTGATCCAATGGCTTTGTCAAGATGTCTGCAACCTGTTCGTGAGTCCTGCAATGTTCTAGGACGATTTCTCCATTGTTCACCAATTCTCTGATGTAGTGAAATCTTGTATCAATGTGTTTCGTTCTCTTATGAA
Organism: Pinus taeda; assembly: GCA_000404065.3. Lineage (NCBI taxonomy): Eukaryota > Viridiplantae > Streptophyta > Pinopsida > Pinales > Pinaceae > Pinus > Pinus taeda. The sequence continues at coordinate 105,201 of APFE030741261.1, forward strand.
ACACTGAATTTTTTGACAATGCAATAGCTGAGCTATTGTGACAAAAAATCACTGTCGCTTTTGCTTGCTCTTGGCCTAAGCTCCTCAACATCCTTCTCATCCAAACTGCTTGACATGCTGCTGCTGTAGCTGCCACATATTCAGCCTCTGCTGTAGACAATGCTACAATGGACTGCTTCTTAGAAGCCCATGAAATGGCTCCTGAACCCATACGAAAAACATAACCGGAAGTGCTTTTCCGATCATCAACACTTCCAGCCCAATCACTATCTATGTATCCAACCAAATCTAAATGTTCTGAGACATTATATAAAATTCCAAACATTTTGGTACCTTTGACATACCTCAAAACTCTTTTTGCTGCCTGCCAATGTGCCTCCTTTGGCCTCTCCATGAATCTGGAAATTAAACTAACAGTATACATAATGTCAGGTCTAGTTGCTGTTAAATACATAAGGCTGCCTACAATACTCTTGTACAAACTAGGATCAAAATCCTTGCTGCTATCCTCTCTGCTGAGTTTTAATCCCATTACTGTGGGAGTGGTAGCTGCTTTGCATTCTTGCATGTTAAATCTGCTCAATACTCGATTTACATATCTTGCCTGTGAGATAAAAATTCCTTTTTCATTTTGATCCACTTCTATGCCTAAGAAGTATCTCAAGAAACCCATGTCAGTCATTTCAAATTCCTCTTTCATGACTGATTTAAAATTCTTAATGAGCTGATCATCATTACCTGTGAAAATAACATCATCAACATACAAGCCAACAATTAAAATTTTACCATCTTTTTCTTTGATGTAGACAGTGGGTTCTCCTTCACACTTGTCGAATTCATTATCCAATAGATATGAATCTATTCTACTGTACCATGCTCTTGGCACTTGCTTTAGCCCATAAAGATCTTTCTTCAATTTGCACACTTTGTGCTCTTCACCTTTCTTCTCATAGCCTAGAGGTTGTTCAACATAAACCTCTTCCTTTAACACTCCATTTAGGAATGCTGACTTCACGTCCATTTGATAGACTTTCCATTTGTTTTGTGCCGCTATGGACAGCACCGCTCTCACGGTTTCCATTCTTGCAACTGGTGCAAAAGTATCCTCATAACCTCTCCCATACTGCTGCTTGTACCCTTTGACAACCAGCCTTGCCTTGTGCCTTTCTATCTTGCCTTCAGCATTGTTCTTGGTCTTGTAAACCCATTTCACTCCAATGACTTTTTACCTTTTCGTAACTCAACCAAATCCCATGTTTTGTTTCTCTCTATGGCATTCATCTCCTCATCCATAACTTCTATCAATTTCTTATCTTTAATTGCATCCTCGAAATGAATAGGATCATCAACATGACAAAACAAGGGAAATAAGGAATTCATTCCTTCATCATAAATATCACTTAGATTTCTAAACTTCTTACCTCTTTCATTGGTTTGGCAAGTGCTTGAAGACGCACTTGAATTTTCCTCCTTGGGGTGTGCTTGGAGAAGCACTCTCATTTATCCTCAATGGTGTCCCTTGTTGTCCTTGTGTTGGCGCTGCTATTTGGGGATGCATTTCAGCGACCTCCTCATCATCGTCATCATGAGACAAACAATTTTTAACATTCACTGTTTTCTCTATGCTTCCATCCCAAGCTTCCTCTTCAATGAACTGAACATCTCTGCTAATAAAAAACTTCTTGGTGGATGGTATATACAACCTGTAGGCTTTGGATTCCTCACTGTTTCGAATGAAGATACATTTCTCCCTTTTGTTGTCCAACTTCCTCCTTAGCTGATCTGGAATGTGTGCATAAGTCACACATCCAAAAACTCTCATGTGGGTGACTCCTTGCTTTCTCCCACTCCATGCTTCTTCCGGCACTCTATTCATCACTGCTTTTGTAGGACACCTGTTCAGAATATATGCTGCACAATTTAGAGCTTCGGCCCAATAGTCATTTGGCAAATTCTTTGCCTTCAACATGCTCCTTGCCATATCCATGATGGTCCTGTTCTTCCTTTCAACAACTCCATTTTGTTGTGTGGTGTACCTTGCTGTAAATTGCTTGTGAATTCCATTTTCTCTACAAAATCGTAGAAACTCCTTGGAGATATACTCACTTCCTCTATCAGTTCTCAAAACTTTAATGTGTAGCCCGCTTTGGTTTTCCACAACTGCCTTGAAATTTCGGAATTTCTCAAACACTTCACTTTTGTTTTTAAGAAAATATACCCAAGTTTTTCTTGTAAAGTCATCAATAAATGTTAGGAAATATTGGCTGCCTGCTAATGATGCAGCTTGCATCGGTCCACATAAATCTGAGTGGATGATCTCTAAGGGTGCCTTTGCCCTTATACTTTTACCTGATGGAAAACTTTCTTTATGTTGTTTTCCCAAAATGCAACCTTCACATAGGCTGTCCGGTTTCTCTATCAATGGTAATCCTTTCACCATTCATTTTCTGCTTAAAAAGTTTAAACCTCCAAAATTGAGATGTCCAAATCTCAAGTGCCACAACCAATTTTCATTCTTTGGCACGCTTTGGAAGGCCTCTTGGGTAACTGCTGCAATTTCATTTTTGTTTTTCAAATCTGCCCTGATCCTGAGAGGGAACATCCTGTTCCTTGTCATCTTCACTTTAGCAATGCATCGTTTGCTGGGTGCTATATCCATGATGGTACACACATCATTCACAAAGAAAACATTGTAACCCTTTTGAACACACTGTCCAATACTCAAGAGGTTACATCTCATTTCGGGGACATAATAGACATCTGCTATGGTTTTCCTTTCTCCTTGCTTTGTAAATATTTTTACCTCCCCTTTCCCATAACAGAAACTTTGCTATCAGTTCCTAGTGTGACTTCTGATTTCATATTTTTATCTGGGGCAGAAAAGAGAGCTATATTTCCTGTCATATGGTTGCTGCAACCTGAGTCTAAAAACCATATGTCTTCACTATTTGTTTCAGCCATGTTACAAGCTAACAATACATTATTTTGGCTGATGTTCTCTCTAGTAACATTTGCATTTTGTCTATTACTCATATCATGCTGCTTCTTCCTACATTCACTGGCATAATGCCCATATTTTTTACAATAATAGCATTGGACATTGGATTTTTCATACCTTTGTCCTTGAGCATGATGTTGTTCTCTTTGTTGGGTGCTGCCTTGGCCTTGGTTCTGATTTGAGTTGCTGCCTCTTCCTTGAGCATTTGCTGGACTGTTCCTTCCACCTCTGTTCTTGCTTCTGCCTCTTCCTCTCTTGTTTCCTCTGCCTTGACCTCTTCCTCTTCCAAAGGACATCTAGGTCTTAAAGGCTTGCTCTAGAGATGAGTTTTCACTCCTACTCAATCTCTGCTCATGTGTTATCAGTGATGCATGTAGCTCATCAACTGAAAAGTTTGAGAGATCCTTTGTCTCTTCAATGGTGGTGACAATAGCATCAAACTTTGAGGGTAAGACCCTCAATATTTTCTCCACAATCCTCCTTTCTTCAATGGTTTCTCCATGAGTCGTCATCTATGTGATCAGACCAATTACATGTGTGAAGAATGAGTCAATGTTGTCTGACTCCTTCATGCACAGATTCTCAAAATCTCTCCTCAGCAACTGTAATTTTGTTGTCTTCACTTTCTCCATGCCTTGATAGGTTGTTTTGAGGGTTTTCCATGCTTCTTTGGATGTCTTAACTGCTGCTATCCTTGGAAACACACTTTGGTCCACTGCTTGATACAAAAATACAAGGGCTTTTGAGTCCTTCTTCCTATTGCTCTTCAGCAGATCCTTCTCTGCTGGAGTTAATCTATTGAACTCATTTTCATCTGCTGGTTCTTCAAACCCATCTTGAACTAATTCCCATAAATCTTGAGAGGCAAACATGGCTCCCATGGTTATTGCCCAATAGCCATAGTTCTTCCCATTAAACTGTGGGAGCTGGGTGTTAAACATACCCATACCAGTGCTTGTGCTGGCCATTCCTTGCATCCTTAGTTATGCTTTAATTTCTTGACTGTGTATTTTAAAACACTGACTATTTCTTCAGCAGTAACTCACAAAAAACTTTGAGGAATACCTGAATCCTTTTGCCTGAGACTTCACTTTGCTGGAGAAGATTTACTGCTGCAACAAAAGACTCCTCCCTTCAGCTTCTTTGTCACCTTCAAAGAGCCTAAGCCTGCTCTGATACCAGTGTTGGGGATTTTTCTGGTAAAATCCCAAAAACACAAAAATTCAGGCACACAGAGGCATGCTCTGTTTCCTTTACTCTAGGATCTTTTGCACAGGGAAGCCTTCTTAAAAAATTTTACTGAGAAAAGAGTATTGCACCACCATAAAAGATTTCTATTCATTTAAAATAAAAATGACTGATACATATTCATCATCTTTCACTCATAGGGATTCACCAAAACATTTCAACAAAATTACTTTGTCTCCTTTGAAATTTTACACCACTATGTGTAAAAATTTCATTTACATTCACTGTTGTGTGAAAACAAAGATTACAAGGATTTACTGCTGTAAAAGAAATAAAAGGATCAACACACTGTTGTGTGAAAAACTACTTATTCACCAAAACTTACCTTTTCACTGCTGTGTGAAACAATTCATGGTTTTTTTGATACATGCTTCCCCTGGTTTTCTTCATTCACTTCTTCGCCTTCGCTCCTCCACTACTGTGCGTTCTATTGCTTCATCACATAATAGGTCAACACAACACAAATCATACAATACATATGCAACCACAACACCAAAAAAAAATTACCTTGAGTACATGACCATACTCCCCTAAAAAAAAACAATATTAAAACTATATGACATTGCCCATGCCATTATTAATTTACGCCCATACATGCCGTTAAAAAAATTAAAAATCCACCTATGCATATTAATGAAAGTATGGTCAAAATAAAACTTTATTTTACTCCACGCCAAGCTTTTAATGTTGCCCGTATGCAGCTTAGAACAATCGACGGTGGAGAACGCTGGAGCTTGGTGGAGCAAATCAGACGAAGGAGGAGACATCGGACGAGCACTTTTGACCGATATTTACCTTCCGAGAAGTTGTCAGAGGGTGATGTCACGCCTCATCCACGCGTCAACCCTTGAACCTTCTCGCAGCGCCTATGTACGGAAACCACTTTACGCAAGAACGGGTCTGAGAAACTTACCTGCGGTTTATGGTTTCACTTTGGTGGTTTTGGATGCAGCCCGTTCAAGTGATGTGCGGTTGAAATTACAATTTCAACAAAAAAAAAGAAAGGATTCATAACCTACCAAATTAAATAGAAGAAAGAAAGGATTCATAAGCTACCAATCCTTGAGTGCTTTGCATTGACCCATTAAAACGTCAAAGTTGTATGGCATTTCACTGAAAGAAACAAACAGACAGAAGACATTTCATTAAAGAACAAGTCTTCGATGTCGGAAGACGAAAATAGAAGCAAAATTTTCACAACAGATCTTGCTAAGTTACACGGCCACCTTTTCGGGAGTGAACCCCCAGTTGGGCCATTGTACTGAAAGCGACGAAAATAGTAAAAAAAACTAAGAAAAATTGACTTCGTTCATGTCCCTAGGATTTCCCAATATTCAGGGAATCTGCAATCCGTTTAAGCTCACCGATCTTTGGACCCTATGCTATCCAGTTTGATGTAATTCTTGAAAGTATGCACAGTACATTTGACCTCAATTCTATCAACGCTCTACTAGTCGAAATGACCCAATCGAAAGCTCCTTCGTGCCGTGGAATTGCTTGATCCCTTCTCAAATGTTGCAGGTTACCACCACCGTAGTTTGCAATCCGAGAGAGACATGAGAGAATGTGGTATTTCATAGCTAGGTGAAAGAGAGGTTTGTATGGGGCTTATTGAGTTAGTTAGGTAGTTAAGCGTAAATGGAGGAGAAAGAGGATCTAATGGGTTAAAATAGGACCTATAGAAAAGCTTTAGGCCGTACTTAAGAATAAAACATATAGAAACCAATTTATTTGAAATTTTCAAGTAAATTAACCTTTGGCCTTTAATATACAAGGTGTAAACAACCTTTTACAAATAATTTTCATTTATCTATAATAAACCTAAAAACTTTCGTAATTCATTTCAAATTGCTAAAATTAAATTAAATATATATATATAAGTTAGTTAAATTATAATTTATTTAAAATAATAATAATAATATATATATATATATATATATATATATATATATATATATGTTAATCATAGAAATCTAATGGAGATATATAGACTTTGCTGATGATGATGATGATGGTTAACGTCCGCTGAGACCAAATAATGATCTATCGGACCTAAGAAGAAAAATTATTTATTTTAATTTAAGATTTTATTCCTATGCTCAAAAAGCTTGGAGAGAAGCCTCACGAGTTCACTATAATTTTGGCATTTTAAAAGGCTAGGAAGGTCAGTGTTGTAACAGAGGTTATGAAATTGAGATCTAATGTGGTTGTACGCAGGGCACTCTAAGAGGAAGTGGTTTTTGTCCTCGATGCTCCCATTCTCACAAATATGGCAGATCCTTTCCATCCATGGCGTTTTAGGAACTGCCCAACGGCCTGTTTCACTATGGAGCTCAAGAGAATTCGTTCTAATCTTTGCTATATTAATTTTCTTCTTTGAGCTAGTTAAAATAGAGAGATACTTTTGATCTTCAAGGGTGGGGTTGATGAACTTCTTATAATAGCTTAATTTTCTTTTAGACGCTAAATCTTTCTCACACCACATTTTTTCTTTGAACTTAGAAGTAACAATATCTTTAATGTTATTTATGTTTTGCAAAGCAACATTCTCATTGATCTCCCAATAGTTTAACCAGGCCCTTGTGTCTTTATGCCATCCTCGATTAAGCCTTAGGTGGTTTTGGCTGGAATTTAAAGCTAGCTTAGGAAGTCTATGATTGTCTATGTTATTGAGCTTATGCTTGTACAATAGAAACCTGAGCATAGCCAAGCTCTCAATAGGAGAAAGACCTGCTTCTATAAGGAGGATAGGATAAGGTGTATTACTTTTAATTTTCAGGTTATAAGTTATAAAACGCTTCTGGATTTGCTCAATCTTTCTCCATGATTCTCTGGAGATGCTGCAGCCCCAAACTTCACAGCCATATAAGATAACAGGAGTGACTAAAGTTTCAAAGAGGAACTTCTTTTTTATCCCCCACATTAACGAGGTTTGGTTTGTTTTACAATTATTTTCAAGACCAAAATAAGCTTTCCATCCCCCATTGATCCTTTTCTCAATGCTATGGTTCCAGATGAGCTTGTGATGGATATCAATTCCTAGGTACTTTTAAGAATGCACTTCCTCCAAGTTACTATTGTCATACATAAAATTAGCACAAGTGTCCTTCTTGGATTTGATAATCATAACTTTTGTTTTGTCAGTGTTAACAGTCATAACCATGGTAGAGCAGAAATCCTTAAGAAGCTTGAGTTGCTTATCAAGATCAGAAGGGCACCTTGCCAAATGAACAATATCGTCAGCATAGAGAAGAAGGATAATGACTATCCCAGCTAAGATTGTGCCACCGCATCCTGCTTCTTCTAAATAACCTTCGAGCTTATCGATGTAAATGCCAAATAGGGTAGGGGAGAGGGGGCACCCTTGTTTAACTCCGATGTTACACTTAATATCTTTTGACCACCCCTCATTGTTCTTTAGCTTGGCAATTACATTCTCGTATAGCCTTATAGCAACAGCTCTCAACTCAAGAGGAACCTTTAGCTCTTCTAACCTATTCCAAAGGTTCTATCTAGGAACCGTATCGAAAGCCTTTCTAAAGTCTACAAAGCAACAAAATAAATTGGTTTTATCATTACGACATTCCTCCACAATTATCCTAAGCGTAACAAGGTGGTCTGTTGTTAAGTGATGCCTTCTGAAACCTACTTGGCCTTTAGCCCGCTTACCTTCACTTTCAAGCCATATGCTTAACTTTTTTTCCAGAATACTACCATACAACTTGGCTAAGAGAGGGATGATCATAATTGTCCGATAATTAGAGGGGTTGTTTGTATCTCCACTTTTAAAAATAGGGATAATGAGGCTCTCAGTCCAAGGTTTAGGGAACCCTTGCTTAACAGCTTGATTGAAAAGCTTGTGAATGTGGGGGATGAGGACAGGGCCTCCAATTTTTAAGATTTTTGCTTGGTAACCTTCGATGTCCTTAGCTTTCCCATACGCGAAGCGATTAACCCCACACTTAATGTCTTCTAAAGAGAATACTTCTTTTGTTGTGAGGAGGGTTTCCAAATTATCCATGACATTAGGAGATTCATAAAGCTTTTTAAGATAAGAATTCAAATCGTGAAGAGCAATTTTATTATTATCCTTAGTCTTCTTAGTCAGAATCTGCTTCCAAAATTTCTTAGGAGCTACCTTAGAGAGGTGTAAGAGATTCTCCTGTCTTTGAAGAATGTACTGCCTTTTTTTTCTTTTAATTAGGGTTTTGTATATTCTTATCTTGTCCATTTTAAGAGAATCATCAACAGCTTCCTTAATTTCTCTTCTTGCATTTTTACAATCTTTGTCATACCAAGGATTGGTTTTGCTATTTCTTTTATTATTTGAGACTTCAATCGAGAACTTTTTAATATAATATGAGAGGGTTGTAGTAAAATTATGATATAGGTCTTCTATGTTGTCTATACTAGATAAAGGAGGCAAATTAGTTTTTAATTCATTTAGAAAGAGATCCTTTTTATTTTTATCAAATATTGAGTTCTTTTGGTTGTAAGTATTATTTTCTATGGGCACTCTATGCATGACGAAATTGAGGGTTATAAATAAAGGCCTATGATCGGAGTCAGGCTCGTGGTCATTTAAGATGTCAAAGTTTATCATTTCGTTGTATAAAGGAATATCTGAAATAACGTAGTCTACCATAAGACAATATAATAGATTATTATGTTAAGACAATATAATATCTTATTATGTTAAAAAAATTATAAAGCATTTCATATGATATAGATTTTTTTAATTAATAAATTTACTTAAAAGAAAAAAATAAAACTATTTTGGAAATAAATCTTAACATTTGATTTCTTTATACTATTAAGAATATTCTAAAATATTATATAGAGTTTAAATCTTTATGATTCACTTAATAATTATTGATAATTAAATTAAAATTATAGATGCCCTATTTCTAAATAGACATGGGTATTAATATAATCATACTAGTGACAAAGGTTAAAATTTATGTGAAAGTTAATTATGTTCTTTTATTAAATTTATCTCAAATCAACTAATTAAAGAAATTTTGATGTTAATAAATTATAATAGAGATATGATATTAATAAACCATGATATTAGCCTATAAACTCATGATCATAATATTTCAACTAAAAATATTAAATAAATTACATGATTATATATATAAAAAAATACTACTTTAATTACTATATATTAATATACGTTTAAAAATCATTTAATTTATATGAATATGGTAATTAATATAATAGTTTAAACCATCCCATACAATACTATAATACCTAGGTTTCACATGAGTTATATCAAAACGTAGATGCAAATATATGAAAATGCCAACTAGTTGATGCCCCTTTGCAGTGATTCATTAGCGATAATGGTCGGCATCTTGCTCTATTCTTGAATTTAGAATGGGTGTATTGAGTGTGCTGATAAAGTCTCTGCATATAAATATTTCAAATAAACAAAATATGTTACTTTTGCTGACCTAATAAAACTAGCCTGCTGGGTTTGAAGGTTAATTTAACATAACGCGATTTGTTTCTCTTTGGCATTACACAATTGTAAAGAATAGATTGGGCAAAATAGAATTGTCGGCCGGATATTTCTTCATAATGCGATTTGTTTCTCTTTGGCATTACACAATTGTAAAGAATAGATTGGGCAAAATAGAATTGTCGGCCGGATATTTCTTCATAATTAGTGATTGATCTCAGCATTATAGGTAAAAATGCATAGCATTGAAACTAATCAGAATCAGAGATATCCTTTCATGATATTGAATTTATGTTGAAAAAGTGTCTATTATGCTTTGACAGTTTTGAGTTCGTAAATCTACCTATCTCGTATTGATGCCATATAAGGAAGTCTGAGCTCAGTTGGTACTTGAATTGGAAATTCATTAGTACTTATTATCTCTAAAGAAAATTCATGTTAATAAGCAAACGATGGAGAAGTCTATTGTTTAACAATCATTTTGCCTATTTCAATTTGTGGTGAACCACAGCGAACAAGGATGGTGCATATATCGGACACCAACTAAATGAAACTCCATAGTTGGGATGGCCAGAAAAAAACTAAATTGAATATCACATAGTTATTGTAATGTAAATGTAATATGACATAATATTATAATAATAATAATATAGGTAACCATTATTTCCTCACATCATATAAACTACCCTTCCAATATAAATAAAACCTTTTTTATATTCATTTTAATTTTAAATCTCTTCAATCTCCCAATCTTTTAAGAATATAGACATCAAATTAAAAAAAATACGAAGCTTAACAATACCAAATTATAATCGGGTTGTTAATGTTCCATCAATTTGAGCAACAAGGTTGTAAATGCGCAAATCATATTATATGGGGAAATGATTACACAAATAACCTACATCTCGATGTCATTGGTGCGTTCCATACTATCACGCCCTGAAGAATCGGGCGCGCTGCACGACGGGCGGGCGACCCGAACGACGGGCGAAACCGAACTTCACCTGTCAAACGATAAAGCCCCGGGCGGAACGACGGGCAGTTTACAGACATAGAAGGGCTCCGCACTCATCGGGCAGGCGACCCGCGCCCGAGGGGCGGACGCCCTGAACGACAGTGGGCAAATCGAACGATGGATGTGGCAGGAGCAAACGGGAAGTTCGGGTAGCCTACATGACGAGGTGGCTAAGCAGGCATGCCGCCCACATAACAGTCTGGTAGAGGTACACGGGCGAAACAACCAAACGGGCGGTGGGCTGCACGGAGGGTGCGCCACCGGCACCGGACGACACATCGGGCAAGGAGTTGAACGATGGGGTGAGTGCCCGAACGACAGTGTGAACGACGCAAGGCAGCAGACAGCATGGGCGAGGCAGCGAATGACGCAAGGCAGCGAACGACGCGGGCAGCGAACAGGCATGAACGTGGCAGCAGACAACACACTTGGGCATGCGGGATAAATACTTGGCCGAGAGGTTTATACCTCGGCGTGGGCGGCCTTGTATCACAAGGGCCGACCCGCCGGAGGATAAACGAAACGATTTATAAAAATAAAACAACGCGTCGGCTCGGTCATAAGATGGGCGAGGTGTTGCGAGTTGGGGGTCGGATTTACCACCGACACCCCTTCTCAAATGGCGGAGGCGAGCTATATAAAGGTGAGGCTGAGGTCCATTTGGGAAATCATCCAATGATCAGCGACTTAAGTCGTTCAACAAAAAGGACGCGGCGCACTTAGCACAGATGTAAGGGCGCGGTTCTCATTCGAACGACAACGAAGTGGGATCTATATACAAATAGGTGCGAGCGTAAGGGTGAGCGGTCGACGCATGAACAATAGGGCTACATGACAGCGACGCATACCGGTCTTGGTATATTTGGTGCAGAGTTAAGTGCACATTTCTACGAAGGTCGATATATGGGTTGGGTTGTTCTAAAGCTGTTGTAAGTGGTCATACCGTGCAGGCCGAGGGCGCACAAGCTGTAATACAAATATGATGTGCAGGCCGTAGGGCGCACAAGTTGTAAACAAAGAATTGTCAATTTAATAAAGAAAATTGAGGGCGCAATTTGGACGGGAGTTGCCCCTCCCCGAAACAATTTATGTGTTATCTTATGATGCGGTTTTGTTAAGAGTTAAGCTGGTTATGAATGCTGTTCGATGAAGTTAAAAATTGAGTATAATTTATAATTGTGAATTATATGATTATAGCTCATTTATAAAGACTTGGGTTATGTTTTTATAATTCAGTTTATGAAGGTTGTGCACTAATTCGGTAAGACAGAATTCAGTGTTGAACATAAAGGCGTAGTCCACGTGTTCTCCTCATAAGATAATTGGAGCACACGGTGGTGCCGCACCCGCCCAATACAAAAAAAAAAAGATTGGGGGCGTGACAGTTGGTATCAGAGCCCAGGGTGGGCTGATCAAACAGGTGGTTCGGGCAGAAAATTATAGGTGATCTAAAGGAGACAGTGGATGGTCGGTACCAGATCACAGAAGAACAAGGAAATGGCAACCAATTCTCAGGCCGGAGTTAACCATGCGGTGAAGGACGCAACAAAGGATACGTCCGGAGAGTTCATCGACAAGGTACTCGGGAGAATGGATGCTTTGGAAAGCTCTTGGAACCAATAGATGGGTTCGTTGAACAAGGAACGAGAAACCATCTCGAAAGTCAAAGAGGAGCTTAAGGAGCTCCGAACACAGCATGATGAGCTCAAGACGCAGTTTGAGTTCACCGATTATTTGTGTACACAGCTCGAAGGGAAAGTAAAGGAGGTCGAGGAGTCAAGGGATCAAGGAATAGCGGAGCTTGTGAACTTGAAGGCCAGCCTTGACAAAGCAAACAAGGCTCTTGAAGGGGCCCAAGACGAGATTGCAGTGTTGAAGAAGGCAGTGAGGCACAACCCGGGCGGAGGAGTGCCCCACATAAAAGTCAAGGAACCGGAATCTTACGACGGGACAAGGAGCGCGAAAGTTCTTGGCAATTTCTTATGGGATATAGAGCAGTACTTGGAGTGGTTGAACCTCTCTAAAGGAGAAGCACAAGTCAAGGTGGCTGCCCAATTCCTAACAAGCAATGCTAAGATGTGGTGGAGAAGGAGGGCCGATCAGATTGCTAGTGGTAGCGCTGATGACATCACCTCCTGGGATGATATGAAGAAGGCCTTGCAGTCACACTTTAGTCCTCAAGACGAAACGTGGGAGGCAAGGACCAAGATTAAGTTCATCAAACAGACAGGAAGTTTGCAGACCTATCAGCAAGAGTATTCAAGCGCGGTATTGGAGCTCCCCGACATTCAATTTCATCATCGGATTGAAGCCTTGGGCCCGTAATGAGGTGAAGAGACAGAAAATCCGAACGCTAGAGGAGGCCTTTGCTGCAGTTGACAGACTTGTGGATCAATATGATGAAACTTCTAATGAGAAAAAGAAGTTTGATAAACCAAAAGAGAAGAAGAAGGAGGGTTCCCCGAAGGTTGATAGTGCTCTAAAGGAGAAGAAGCCTTTGGCATGCTGGATATGTACGAGACCGCACATGGCTAGAAGTTGCCCTTCTAGACCAAAGATAGCCATTGCTGCTCAAGAGGAAGAGGAGGATAATGCTTCAGTGGGAATGATGCAGATCCTTGGAGCCTCGGCCACAACGGAAGTAACCTCTAGAAGGAACCCGGAGAGGAATAGATTGGAGTATGTGCGCATGAAAATTAGAGGAACCGAAGTGCTCACAATGATCGATAGTGGGGCTTCACACAATTTTATGAGCGAAGACACAATGAAGAGACTCGGGTTTAAATTTGTGCCGGTAGAAGCACATATGAAGACCGTTAACTCTCCCCCGACAACGATCCTTGGCATAGTCAAAAAGGTGGATACAGTGTTAGGTGAATGGTCCGGGAAGGTAGATTTCACCATAGTACGAATTGACGACTATGAAGCAGTGTTAGGGATGGAGCTCATGAAACAATTCGAAGCCATGGTGGTACCACACCTGAGAAAGCTCTTCATCTATGATGGGAGAGAGGACGTACCCATAGGTGTTCCTACCGTGGGTGTGACTAAGACAGATCATAAGCTAGGAGGGATGCAGGTGGAGTACATAGAAAAGACAGATAAGCGGTTATCTACCATGGAGGAGAAGCTTGCGGAACAAGAGTTGGTCATTCAGTTGCTCTCGAATAGCATCTTGGATTTGACAAGGAGGCTAGAAGTGGTGGAGGACGAGGACGAAGAGGGTGACTTATATGTAAGGCCAAACGCCCAGAAGGAGGGTCGAGAGGCATATCTGCGGAGGATGGAGGTCGAAGATCCAGATAGGTGGATCGAATTGATTAGTGAGGGAGAGCCGCCTGGCTCATCCTCCTTGCAACTTTCTTAATTGATGTGGAGGTGGGGCTCATTGTTGACTGCTCAAGGCAATGAGCCCTCAAGTTGATTGGGCAGGCAAAACGATCCCAGCGTGCAGTGGAAAAATGGGGTTCCATGGATCCTAGGCAGGGGGATCATAAAACAAACAAAGGGTGAACCGAATGAGGCAGGATCATTTGGAGAGCCTACATATTGGTTACTAATGGGGTTGGTAACCGAACCAAAACAGCAGTTGGATGACCGATGGTAGGGCAGGACTACTTAGGCATTCGGGTGAAGAAGGACACGGTGGACTTGGAGATTCAACACATTGGGGAGCCGAGGTTGATGAATAAATTCCGACCTTGATGTAGTATGGGATGCATACTTCCAGACACATGCTTCAGATCATGGAACGGGAGGGCGACTTGGTGTGGAGGATCGACGAGGGCTGCCGGAATGTTGTCGGGACGACAACGAAATAAGGTGGGGGAGGATATCACGCCCTAAAGAATCGGGCGCGCCGCACAACGGGCGGGCGACCCAAATGACGGGCAAAACCGAACTTCACATGTCAAACGGTAAAGCCCCGGGCGGAACGACGGGCAATTTACAGACATAGAAGGGCTCCGCGCTCATCGGGCAGGCGACCTGCGCCCGAGGGGCGGACGCCCTGAACGACAGTGGGCAATTCGAACGACAGATGCGGCAGGAGCAAACGTGAAGTTCGGGTAGCCTACACGACGAGGTGGCTAAGTAGGCATGTCGCCCACATAACAGTCCGGTAGAGGTACACGGGTGAAACAACCAAACGGGCTGTGGGCTGCACGGAGGGTGCGCCCACCCGCACCGGACGACACATCGGGCAAGGAGTTGAACGATGGGGCGAGTGCCCGAACGACAGTGTGAACGACGCAAGGCAGCGGACAGCATGGGCGAGGCAGCGAACGATGCAAGGCAGCGAACGACACGAGGCAGCGAACGACGCGAGCAGCGAACAGGCATGAACGTGGCAGCGGACAACACACTTGGGCGCGTGGGATAAACACTTCGCCGAGAGGTTTATACCTCTGCGTGGGCAGCCTTGTATCACAAGGGCCGACCTGCCGGAGGATAAACGAAACGATTTATAAAAATAAAACAATGCGTCGGCTCGGTCATAAGATGGGCGAGGTGTTGCGAGTTGGGGGTCGGCTTTACCACCGACACCCCTTCTCAAATGGCGGAGGCGAGCTATATAAAGGCGAGGCTGAGGTCCATTTGGGAAATCATCCAACGATCAGCGACTTAAGTCGTTCAACAAAAAGGACGCAGCGCACTTAGCAAAGATGTAAGGGCGCGGTTCTCATTCGAACGACGGTGAAGTGTGATCTATATACAAACAGGTGCGAGCGTAAGGGCGAGCGGTCGACGCATGAACAACAGGGCTACACAACAGCGACGCATACCGGTCTTGGTATATTTGGTGCAGAGTTAAGTGTGCATTTCTACGAAGGTTGATATATGGGTTGGGCCGTTCTAAAGCCGTTGTAAGTGGTCATACCGTGCAAGCCGAGGGCGCACAAGCTGTAATACAAATATGATGTGCAGGCCGTAGGGCGCACAAGTTGTAATACAAATATGATGTGCAGGCCGTAGGGCACACAAGTTGTAAACAAAGAATTGTCAATTTCATAAAGAAAATTGAGGACGCAATTTGGACGGGAGTTGCCCCTCCCCGAAACAATTTATGTGTTATGTTATGATGCGGTTTTGTTAAGAGTTAAGCTGGTTATGAATGCTGTTCGATGAAGTTAAAAATTGAGTATAATTTATAATTGTGAATTATATGATTATAGCTCATTTATAAAGACTTGGGTTATGTTTTTATAATTCAGTTTATGAAGGTTGTGCACTAATTCGGTAAGACAGAATTCAATGTTGAACGTAAAGGCGTAGTCCACATGTTCTCCTCATAAGATAATTGGAGCACACGGTGGTGCCGCACCCGCCCAATACAAAAAAAAAAGATTGGGCGCGTGACACATACCGTCCCAAAACCCTAAACCTACGATCCTGTTCACAGAGTACGCATTAATATACTAAGCTAGATTAAATTGTCGCTAAGGAAATTAGATACACAGGGCTACTGAGAGGAGCTTGGCTAGTGACTTATATCGGTATCACTGCTTTAAACCCCTATCCTTTTCGCAGACACTTTGTTTCCCTTGAAAAGAATCCTGTATCGGATTTCCAGTCTCGTTACCTGCTGATTCTAGGAGTTCGTTTACACTTTCCCTGTTTGCAGTCGAGCTTCCCGCTTTACAGTTTGTTTTTCCTCCATATTTTTGTAAATCTATGAAGGGCTTCTCTCTTGTAATGGCTTCCTCAATGCTCCGTCTTTTGTTTTGTTCGTTCTTGTCTCACTGATCTAGACACCAATCGCAGATCGGGTTGTTTAATTCTTGCCGTGGATACTCTTTGCTGCGGTATCTGCATCAAGCAGCGGAGACATGGATTGTCGATATGCAAATTAAAATTTCTAATCTATTGTGTAATTGTAGTTTTATTAAAATTTAAGCTAATATAGATTGAGGATTGTCGATGTAGCTAGAAAATTCAGTACAGATAATGCAAATCCAACCTATGCTGAAGGCAGTTTTTTCTCCATGCCCAAATCTCCACACGTATAGCACTCTTTTGTTGGAATTTTCTGCTAAATTCCTTAACAAACAGACAATAAAAAAAAATTCTCTGTTTTTACTCTGTTTCTGCACAGAAAACTGAAAATTTCGTTTTCTGGAAATGGTGTTGGAGCAATGCTGATCGTGGTGTTGCAGCAACAGGAAATTTCTGATAATTTAAGTTAACATAAAAACTGAAAAACAGAGTAATAATCAGCAACACAGAAACTGGTGAAACAGTAACTGAAACTTTAACTTATATTCAGTAAAACAACTGATATAATAAAACAACTGATACAGTAAAACAACTTCCTTTATCTCAGAAAATTGCAGCTGTTTAAGCACTGCTGTGCGGTTACAAAACACTCTGTTTATGTTCAGAACTCTGTTGTAAACACTATGTTTCTATTCAAAACGCTGCTGTAAACACTCTGTTTCTTCCTTGAAACATTTTACACTTCATTCATATACTCACGCTGCTGCGTACATTAAAAACTTCTGCACTGCTGTGCATAACAGAGAGAACTCTATCTCTATTCAAAAAAATTCTTAGGCACACTGCTGTGTTTTTCGTTTCATTTCAAGGTCAACAGCAAAACATAACTCAACCTTTTTCTTGTTCCATAAGAACAAAACTGCATACGTGAATTAAAAAAAATAAAATTAAAATCCTATCTACACATCAATTAATTACCATCATTTCGTGAGATACCATCATTCCATAATAAATTGTTGTGTAATCGCAATCATTTCGTGAGAGACCGCCATTCCATAATAAATTGTTGTGCAATCGCTGATTCAGAAACGGACTGGCTCTGTGGCTGTTTACTGGCAAAATCATCGTGAGAGACCGCCATTCTGTAATAAATGATTGTGTAATCACTGATTCAGGAAAAGACTGGAGTTGCGGCTGTTTACTGGCAAAATCATCAACGCAGAGGTATGGCAGTTGATTCAACCGTACAGGGGTATGGCAAAGGACAACCCCTGCCGTTGAAAATAATATTTCAACATCTTCGATGGCAATCTGCAGTTGCATTTTGCTATATAAATCCTTTTCGAAATTTGAAGACGTGTGCCTTCGAACTCCGAAGCGAAGTTGTAAACTAACAATCGTTGATGTTATACACGTTGGTCACTGAGATCTAGTAGCACGGCCTCTCTTATAAGGTCAATTATCGTATCATTGACGATTTATAGAATAAATGTAATCCGTCATGATTTATGGGGAATTTTGCTTTAAAGGTGGTGTATTTGTGGGTTCGAATGGTTTAAAAAGGCTCAAACTTTGTTTGATGGAACAGCTGTATCATTATATTCGAAGTTATCTGCAGACTATTTGTGAGAGGAACAGATAAGACTTAGCGGAGCCAAGGAGACGCATAACAACTAATAAAATAAAATTGCTCTTCCATTTACCATTTTAGAGTCCCCATAGATGCAGCGATAAATTTAACATTGCAGTCGTGCTCTTCAACAGTCGAAAGCTTAAAAAGTGAATATAATATTTGACATTGTGACAGGGGAAAATTGATATGTATCTCTTTCCTGTTTGTTGCTTGAGGTTTAGATTAGAAATATAGTAAATTAATGTATATTCCACGCTTTGGATTCCACAGTCGGATACTATATGAGGGATATGTTATTTTTCCGGGCAGTGGAGTAGTTTGAAGCCATTTGTGAGCTATATTTTGGTTGAATCCATGCTTAATTTTATTCTCAAAACATAAAGAGATCTATTGGTCACTAAAATCAATCTTCCCATATGCTGTGGTCCTATCCACTGAGCACAACAACAAAAAAACTTCCCCGTCACCCGGAACAGTATGTCAAGTAGGGCTTTATAGTTGTTTCCCTTCTGAGAAATATACTTGAGATTAAAAAGTGTCAATATTCGACAATATTTTATCAGATTTGACCCTAAATGGTAATATATAGATATCGAAGTCTTAATAGGTTCTCGAACTTCATAAGTCGTTATAAAACCCAAAGCGCGTCTTGTGAGCATCTCTTCATTGGCTTCTGTCAGATCATTCGAAAAGGTGAAATTGTGAGCTTTTATAGTTGCAACTAGAGAATCTTGGTGCACGCTAAAGCCGGAGTGGGCAAGATGTTTTAAAGAGATGTTTCAGGTAATAAACATTACTGGGACAAAAAGAGAAGACCTACAAAGAGGTTAAGATGACCGTTTTATACGTCCGTATATTCTTATTCTTTCCTGCGTATGGCCGGGTCCTAGTACTAAGAATAGTAGTACTAATAATGGCTAAATCGACAGGTGGCAATTGCTATCGTCACATTAGGGATACTCCCGGCAGGTCGTCGTTCGCTAGAAAAAATAAGAAGCACGAAAGCAATTCCATGAATAAAATATCAAACATAAGTCATCACAATAAGAAGTGAACGTAATCAACATTATATTAAGTTTAAATATCGTTTAAAAGTTTTAGGACTTAATCAAATGGCAACTAGCGTAGGACCATTTTTATCATATTAGCGATTTAAATTATATTAATTGTAAAACTGGTTCATAACACGTTGCTATCAAATCATAATAATAATGTTAATAATGGTCAGTCCCACCTTACTCATTATAGTAAGAAACATATAATAATGAATGTTTATCAGTCGCAACTCAGTCAGCAAGAAAGATGCCGACAATTACTTCACTTTTCATTGAAGACCCATTCTTAAATCTCGATCATCATTCGTTAGTTGCGCGCAAGTACTTAGACAGTTGAGCTTTTTTTTTTTTTTTTTTTCAAATTTGGTAAATCCCTCCTAAATCTGTATAAACAATCCGTTCTGTACTTTGTATTCTGCCTTATTCTCTTATTCCCTATTGTTTTTCTTATTAATTCATTAAGCTTCATCATTTAATATTAAAATCTTCGGCTTCAAGCTCTTTTCATATATCTAAGATCATTTTTTCATTAAGATTTTTTAAGGACTAATTGTGATTTTGAGGTAATGGGAAGGGATTAAGTTCTTTTCAGTGAGAGTAATTTTCATATTCATTTTATTGGAAATTAATTATTTATTTTAACTGTTAGAAATTTTATATGGTAGAGGACAGGAGTTTGTCTCAAAACTAACAAAATGGTTGCCGTAAAGTTAGATCTAAATGTTTAAAGCAATATCACAATAAGCCAAATTTTGAATTATATTACAAAACATATGTAAATACATTGGCATGATAAATTGGAAGCTCCAAGTAAAACCGAAAAAACTGATTTACCTTTCAACGGGTATGTAAAACCCCGTAAGAACTTGTTTTCAGGCGCCACCACCAATATTTGGTCCACAATTTTCTCCTCTCTACCTCTCAGACTTGCACACTCACAAAAACTATGAGACATTTACACATGTATATCCAAAATACATTTAAACACATAATTTTATGATAAAGTCAAAACATTAAGGCATGGGATGGGCGAATATTTAGGTAAGTGAGTTTTTGAGCTTGCAGAGAGTTGCGCACTAAATGTTTTCCCATGCATATTGACCAACCCTTCATTAAGTGCTTTAAATATCTGCGGAATGGTGAGGATTGTACTTCTACTAGAACTTCAGTCCTTTAGCGTGCAAACAAATCACAATTTGAAGTTGAGGTGTACCACACATATGCTTGTTGTCAATCTAATTAACTGCGGTAGTTGATATTAATATTTCCAAAACTCCCCCTTAATCATAATTGTTTTAAATAAAGATTCCCAAACACTATGGGATAAACAAAATTTTCATGTGCCAATGGCTTTGTGAAAATATCAACAAACAAATTTCTCCTCTGACCAGTGGTGCTGCAACACAATTTCACCATTGTTAATAAACTCTCTAATAAAATGATATTTAGCATCAATGTGCTTGGTCCTCTTATAAAAGACAAAATTCTTTGATAATGCAATTGCAGAAGTGTTGTCACAGAAAATAGTTGTTGTTCCCTCTTGGTCGTGGCATAGATCCCTCAATATCCTTCTCATCCAAACTATCAGAGACACTGTTGCTATTGCAGCGACATTTTCAACTTACGTTGTTGATAATGACACTATGAGCTGCTTCTTAGATGCCCATGAAATGGCTCCAGAACCCAAATGAAAAGCATATCCTAATGTGTTCTTTCGGTCATCAACGCTTCCTACCCAATCACTATCGGCATAACCAACTAGCCTGAAATCATTTGTTGCGGCATACAAAATACCATATTCCTTTTTCCCATCGGCATACCTTCGAATCATTTTCGCTGCTTTTCAATGTGTCTCCTTTGGTGTCTCCATGAACCTCAGCACCAAACTTACTACATACATTATATCGAGCATAGTGGCAGTCAAATACATCAGGTTGCCCACCACACTTTTGTATAATGTTGGATTGATATTATTGTTGCAATCTTCATACTTTTGTATAATGTTGGATTGATATTATTGTTGTTCTTTGCTCAACTTTAACCCCATGAAATTTGGAGTTGGTGTGGGCTTATCGTTCTTCATATTAAACCTCTCCAAATTGTCTGCTACATACTTTTTTTGGGAAATAAAAATACTATTTTCTGTTTGCTTCAATTCTATGCCCTAAAAATACCTTAACAAGCCCAAGTGAGTCATTTGAAATTAGTGATAAGTAAATTATCACTTCCTATAAAAATCAAATCATCTACATATAAAACAACAATAAGAAGCTTACCATCACTCTCTTTGATGTAGAGAGTAGAATCACCATCACATTTGTCGAAACCATTGTCCAGCAAGTAAGCATCTATCCTCCTATACCATGCACGTGGTGCTTTCTTCAACCTGTAAAGAGCTTTCC
This sequence comes from Pinus taeda, assembly GCA_000404065.3. Classification (NCBI taxonomy): domain Eukaryota; kingdom Viridiplantae; phylum Streptophyta; class Pinopsida; order Pinales; family Pinaceae; genus Pinus; species Pinus taeda. The sequence goes on from APFE030741261.1 coordinate 126,731, forward strand.
TCAACCTATACACCTTGTCTTCTTGGCCTTCTATCTCATAACTAGGTGATTCTGCAACATACACTTCCTCTTTGAGCACTCCATTCAGGAACGTTGATTTTACATCCATTTGATACACTTTCCATTTATGTTGCATGACAATCACAACAACTGTATGCGATGTCTCCATCCTCACAGCTGACACTGCATAATCTTTTGCATGCTATTGCTCGTATCCTTTGAAAACTAGCCTCACTTTATGTCTTTCAATCCTACCGTTGAAATTTCTCTTGGTCTTATAGACCCACTTCACTCCAATAACTTCTTTTCCTTATGGAAGATCCACTAACCCCCGTGTGTCATTATTTTCTATTGCTTCTATTTCTTCCTCCATTGGCACAACCCATTTTTCTTCTTTGACTGCATCCTCAAAATGGATTGGGTCACCTACATGAAAAAATAATGCAAATAAGGAATTTAGACCAACAATACTATCAAGTTCACCTTGCTTGTCAATCTCATTTATATTTCTAAATTTTGGTCTTCTTGTGCTTGTTGAAGATGGGCTTGAAATGTCACTTGGTGTTGCACTTTGCAATTTGCTTGGAGAAGCACTTTCTTGACTACGTGACATTCCTTTCCACCTATAAGTGCTCTTAGACAATTTTCTCTCGCAGTGGATATCTCAATACCAAATATGGTTTGTAATAATCTTCCCTCTGCACTCATTTTGGTCAAACTAGCCATCATCTTTATTTGGCTAAGTGGGATATACTTTCACGGCGCTCATTTCTCTTGCAATTGGGTCATAGTGATTACGGGTTGGATGTCTAATCATCTAGGTGGTAATGATAGTATCCGTCCTATTATTTTTTTACGGTGTTACTTGTTGCCTACTTTGTTGCACTTGAATAGGAGTAGAGGGAGTCACTATTGAGGAATTTCTCTTTGTTGTCAATTGCTCTTTGTCCTCATGTGGTATACATGCTTTCACATTTACTGTATTTTCTAAACTTCCATCCCATGCTTCCTCTTCTATCATCTGCACATCTCTATTGATTATGACCTTCTTGGTTGATGGATTGTAGAGCTTGTATGCCTTGGATTCATCACTATATCCAAAAAATATGCATTTCTCCCCCTTGTTATCCAACTTATTCCTCAACTCATTTGATACATGTGCATATACCACACATCTAAATACTCTCATGTGAGTGAAATTATTCTTTCTTCCGCTCCACACCTCTTCAGGAACCACATTCTTGAAACTTTTGGTTGGAAACCTATTAATGATATACACTGCACAAGAGATATCTTCAGCCCAATAATCATTTGGCAAATTCTTTGCCTTCAACATACTCCTTGTTATTTCCATAATGGTCCTATTATTTCTTTCTGCAACACCATTTTGCTGAGGTCTATACCTTGTTGTAAATTATTTTTGAATTCTGTGCTCCCTGCAAAATCGAAGGAAGTCATTTGAGATGTATTTTTCACCTCTTTCATTCCTAAGGACTTTGATGTAGTGTCCACTTTGATTCTCAACAAGAGCCTTGTATTTGTGAAACTGCTCAAACACTTCATTTTTTTGTTTTAGGATGTAGACCCATATCTTCCTTGCGTAATGATCTATGAGGGTCAATAAATAGTAGCCACCACCAATTGATGTTGTTTGCATTGGTCCACATAAATATTAGTAGACAATCTCCAAAAGGTCCCTTTTCCCTTACTAACTTTCATTCTAGAAATGTCTCTTTATGTTTCTTGCCCAAGATACATGCTTCACATAGTTCACCCAATTTTTTTTATGTATTTTCTATGCAGCAAATTTAAACCTCTAAAGTTGAGTTGACCAAATCTCAAATGCCACAACCAATTTTGATCTTTAACCTCTACTTGATAGTTTACTTGAGTGACAACTACAATTTTTCTTTCATCTTCTCATGAATTCGTTGACATTTGTGCTTGTGCACCTTTTTCCTTCAAATAGGATTTTATCTTTAAGGGAAACATTCTATTGCTTGTCATTTGAACTTTGCAATCAACTATCTAGTTGGAGGCTTATCAAAAACTGTGCACTCTTCATTTTTGAAAATACATTGTAGCCCTTTTAGCATGACTTATTCAATGCTTATGAGATTGTGCTTCAAACTAGGGAAAAAGTAAACATGTGAGATGTACTTATTCTCCCCCTTCTTTCTTAGGATATTAACTCCTCATTTTCCCATGGAAGAGACTTTTCTATCAGTCCATAATGTCACTTCATATTTCATAGTTTCATCTAGATTGGAAAAAATTTCTATGTTCCTTGACATATGGTTGTTGCAACCTGAATCTAGATACCATATATCACTTTGTTTTTCTGATGCTACATTACAAGCTAAAAACATGCTATCATTGTTCTAACTTTCCTTTGTAAAATTTACACTTGGTTTGTTACTAATGTCATATTCCATCTCTCTACATTCATTTGCATAATGTAAATACTTCTTATAGTAATGAAATCAAACTTCAGATTTATCATATCTCTTACCTTGTGCTTGATTTTGGCTTGGGCCTTGAATTGGATTTTGATTGCTGCCCCTTCCACTTTAGCTTGAAGTGCTATTTCTTCCATCTCTATGTGGGCTTCTTCCTCTTCCTCTAGAATATGATCTTCCTCTCCCTCTACCTTGACCAAATGAAACTTATGTCTTGAATGCATGCTCCAATGAGGAGCTTGTTACTGTATTTAGTCTATGTTCATGAGAATTTAGTGCTACATGAAGCTCATCCACTAAGAACTATGAGAGACCCTTTGTGTCTTCCAAGGCCACAGTAATGGCATCAAACTTTCTCAACTATTCTCATTTCCACAAGTGTCTCACCATGAGACCTGATTTGAGTAACAAGTCCAATTACATGCGTAAAAGATGATTCTACATTCTCAAGCTCTTTGATACAAATTGTTTCAAAGTCTCTTTTCAACATTTGCAGTTTTGTTGTCCTAACTTTTGCAATGCCTTGGTAGGCTGCCTTCTCTCATCATCTTTCATTCATTTCATTTCTATCTTTCGAAGTTGTCCTGATGATGGACCCCCGTTGGGGTTCGAAATGTCGACAGACTGAACTGGAAACTGTGGATAATCCGGAACATGAAGCTACAAAAAACTTCCACAGAGGCTTGAAAACCAACATACTTTGTTTCTGTTGTAATCCTTGGGAAAATTCTTTCATTAACTGCTTGAAAAGTGTAGAAGATGGCTTTTACATAATTTTTCATTTTGTCCCTCAACAAATCCCTTTCTACTTGAGACAAGGCATTGTATGTTGCATCTACTGGTTCTTGAAAACCATTCTCCACCAAATTCCAAATGTCTTGAGCAGAAAACAAGTCCTTCATTGTAATAGCCCAATAATCATAATTTTTCTCATTAAATTGAAGTATACACTTCAAAAATATGTTCTCAAAACAAATTTTTTAATTGCTAGTGAAAACACTTACTTTTACACTAAAAAAGTTTAACATGCTCGGATTTGTTGCGGGGTTAAATAAAACACATAAATTTACTCACAACAAAACATAGTAAGAACAAAATGGTTGCATCCACAAACAATCACAAATATCCCATGGTAGGCTTAAATAAAACACATAAATTTACTCACAACAAATTAGAGTAAGAACAAAATGGTTGTGTCTACAAAAGATCACAAATATCGCAACTTGACAGAGGCTTAAATAATAAAACAAAAATTTCCTCACGAACCAAGTAAGCAAAACATGTTAGATTAGAGCATACATAACACATAATGGATTTATAGTTAGAGACTTAGACGACAATAGCAGAGAATAATTGACAGAGACAAAAATGGAGAAACAACAAGATTACTTAGTCAGAAACAGCGGAATAGATAAAACAATCACTGGAGAACATAACTCACTTAGCATTACTTAACAGGCTTCGGCCATGGCTTGCTTTCCTTGGCCAGAGAAATTACAAATTTATAGAGGCAGAAGAAGGACTTAGAATCATGTATGGTGATTTAGATGGAGATCTGGAATGATCTAGAAACTAATGGCGGTGTAGAAGGATCTAGAAACTATTAGCGGTGTAGAAGAATCCAGAATCCTGCATGTGATTCTAGAAACTATTAGCGGTGTAGAAGGATCTAGAATCCTACATGAATTTGACTTCACACTTAACATTCTCCTACTTGAAGCCAAATAAGAGTCATTAAGTCACACCGAGTCCTACCATGCCTCTACATAACTCATGTTTATTTCATGGTAGAATCTTAGTGAGCATATCAGTAGGGTTCCTATCTATATGGGTCTTTTCCAAGGATAACTATTCTTCCTCCAACACATGCCAGATCCAATGGTGCCTTAAGTCAATGTGCTTTGGTTTTGAATGAAATGTTGGGTTTCTCGTCGAGTGAATGGCACTCTAACTATCACAGTATAACACATACCTGTCCTGCTTTGTTCCTATCTCTCCTAGGAATCACTGCATCCACAACATCTCTTTACAAGCTTCTATTGCAACTATGTACTATGCTTCTGTTGTAGAGAGGGATACTATTATTTGTATCCTTGACACCCAAGATACTGATGCACCTGCAAATGTATACAAATAACCTGTAGTGGACTTTCTGGTATCCATATCTCTAGCCATATCTGCATCTGTAAATCCTTCAAGCACAGTCTCATCATGACCAAAACATAAACAATAATGACTAGTACCCTTGAGATACCTCAAAATCCATTTTACTGCTTACCAATGTTGTTTTCTTGGATTGTTAAGGAACCTACTCACTACTCCCATTGAATATGAAATGTATGGTCGTGTGCATACCATGGCATACATCAAATTGCCAACTGCTGAAGCATAAGGAATCTTGCTCATTTCTTCTTTCACTTTGTCATTACCAGGACATAATTCAGTACTCAACTTGAGGTGGGCTGCAAGAGGTGTACCAATTGGCTTGGAATCCTTCATATTAAACCTGTCAAGCACCTTGTTGATATATTTCTCTTGCGATAGCCACAACCTTTTGTTTTTCCTATCATGCATAATCCGCATGCCCAATATTCGTTTTGCTGGTCCCAAATCCTTCATTGCAAATTTGCTACCCAAATATTTCTTCAACCTATTGATCTTATTCTTATCATGTCCAACAATCAACATGTAATCCACATATAACAATAATATGATATACTTTCCTTGATCATACCTCTTAATATAGACACAATGGTCAGTTTCCAACCTCTAAAAACCATGTTCCAACATGAATGAATCAAATTTATTGTACCATTGTCGAGATGCCAGTTTCAACCCATAGAGACTCTTCTTCAACCTACAAACAAGGCCTTCTTTACCTTTTGCTATGAAGCCTTCTTGCTACTTCATATAAATTTCTTCCTCCAATTCACCATGAAGGAATGTAGTTTTTACATCTAACTGTCCACATTCTAGGTCTAAAGCAACAACTAGATTAAGAATTACTCTAATGGATGACATTTTAACAACATGTGACAAAATTTCAGTGAAGTCAATACCTTCTTTTTGGGAAAAACCTTTCACCACCAGCCTTGCTTTATACCTCTCCTTTTCATCACCTTCATGCTTAATCTTGGACACCCATTTGTTTTGTAGAGCCTTTCTACCTTTTGGGAGGTTTATGAACTTCTAAGTTTTATTTTCCTGCAAAGAGTTCATTTCTTCTTCCATTCTTTACTGTGCTCAACTTTACAAGCTTCTTGAAAACAATTAGGTTCACCTTCATTTGTCAGCAAAATATAGTTTGAAGGAGGATACATTTGTGAAGGCTTATGAGGCCTACAAGATCTGCGAACCAACTATGGTGGTGCATTATCATGTTGAATCTCTTGTAAAGGTTCTTGCAAGGTTCCTTCTTCTTGTTGTTCATCATTTTCCACTTTTTGTTCTTCATGCTCCTGAATTTGTTGTTCATTTTCTTGTATTGGTGGTATTTTTGCTGGGTGCTCTTCAAACCTATCAATAACCTTGTTGACGTCCAACTCACCTATAGTCTTCTTGAACATTTCTGACTCATTAAATATAACATCCCTGCTTCTAATAATTTTATTTTTGACTGCATCACATAGACGATAACCAAAATCTTCATCCGCATGTCCCAAAAAAATGCATTTCATAGATTTATCATCTAGCTTAGTTCTATTTTCTTTGGGAATATGTACGAATGCTTCACATTAAAATATTTTCGAGTGAGAATAATTAAAATTCTTACCAATCCAAAATTCTTCAGGGATACTGCCATCCAAGGCTATAGATGGAGATTTATTTATAAGATAGCATGTGGTCCTGACTGCTTCAGCCCAAAAATTCTTCTCCAAACCTGAATTGGACAACATACTTCGCACCTTTTCTATAATGGTGCGATTCATAGAAAAGGTGCAATTCATCCTTTATGTGACACCATTCTGTTGAGGAGTACCAGGCACGGTCTTCTAAATCTTTATGCCAAACCTGTTATAATATTCATTAAATGCTTTTGAGCAATATTGTCCACCATTATCTGTTCTTAGACACTTGAGAAATTTGTTAGTCTCTCTTTCAAAAACAACATGGAATTTCTGAGATATTCCAAACACTTCACTTTTATTTTTCATACGGTATGCCCAAACCTTCCTGGATCCATCATCTATAAATGTTACAAAATATGATGCTCCTCCTAATGATTTGATGTTAACAGGCATAAACACATCTGGGTGTACCAATTCTAACACATTTTTCTTTCTGTCATGGCCAACTCTAAGGAATGAAACCCTTCTTTGTCTACCATATATACAATGCTCACAAAGATCAAGATTGTAGGATTCAAACCTGGCAATAAATTTTTACCAACAAGGACTTTTAAGCTCTTCTCGCTCATGTGACCTAAATGCTTATGCCACAAATTTTCTAAATTTCCTTTTTTTTGTGACAACAGCCAAATCTGATTTTTCTATTAGTGTCTTCAATATGTATAATGATCTTGTCTTGGGTCCTTTGGCCATGACCAATGCACCTTTGCTAATTTTCAAGCTTCCTTTTCCAAAGCTTGTTGAAAAGCAGTCATCATCGAGTCGTCCCATAGAGATTAAACTCATGTGCATTTTTGGTACATGCATGACCTGTTTCAACAATATATCTTGTCCATCTTTCATCTTGATGTGCACATCTCCCACTCCAGCAATACTGCAAAAATGATTATTCCCCAAATGCACTCTACCATAATCACCAGGATTATATGAAACAAAACTATCTTTGCATGGGGTTACATGGTGAGATGCCCTAGAGTCAAGGATCCAATCAAAGCTACCGCTAGATGTATATACACATGCATCCTCTACTGAAGCAATAAACAACACATCACCCTCCATGGCTATAGTAGTAGCCTCACCTTCATTTGTGCTGGATGACTTGTGATTTGTACTAAATAGTCTCTAATCCTTTTGTCCATTCTTCCAAAATTTACATTCTTTATTCATGTGCTCGGGTTTGCCACAATGAAAATAGATGATTTTTCCTCTCCTTGATTTTGATCGGCCTCTCAATCTTGATCGCCCTTTCCGGCCTTGATCCATTCTCCTACCATGATCAGCTAGAGCTAGAGCCTCTCCTTCCTAGTTTTCCGCAATTGATTTGCGTTGGAGTTCCTCATTCATTAAACTATTGGTGACATCATGAAACTTCAGGGTCCCTTTAGTTTTTGAGGTGCTCATAGCTACAATTAAATTTTCCCAGCTATCTCGCATAGAACACATTACCAAAATAGCGCTAATTTCATCATCTAAAATGATTTTAACAGAGGCAAGTTGATTAGTAATAATATTAAATGCATTCAAGTGCTCAACAACTGAAACACCCTCCTTCATTTTGAGATTATAAAGCTTCTTCATCAAGAACACTTTGTTTGATGCCATGTTCTTCTCATATAAATCATGGAGCTCCTTCCATAATCCTTTTGCGTCTTTTCGCTAGACACATTGAAATAAACATTCTTTGCTAAATATTGGTAGATTGTTTTAATCGCCTTTCTATCTAACTTATTCCACTCTTCATTTGTCATGGGTGAGGTTTTTTTTGTTGTGTCCTCAATCAGCAAATACTGATTCTTTAAAATCAGTATATCTTCCATTTGTGATTTCCATAGGGAAAATTTAGCACCACTCAACTTCTCCATATATGTAACTGTTGTCTCCATTTTCAATCAAATTTACACCCCAAAACACAAAAAGCTCCACTTGCAAATAAAATTTTAATTATTACTCTTTAAAATCTAGTAATAATGACCTTCCTCCTTATAAAATACCCTTTTCAAAATTCCTTCTCCTTTTTAAAATATACTTTTTAAAATTCCAACATATAATTATGTTTGTTTCATAATAAATATAAAAACATATATAATGTTTTAACCTTTTCACATTTTAGGTATACATATGTTGGTTTGAGGAAAAACTTACGTATACATGCAAGCTTGATGTGAAAAAACTTACGAACACCACGTTTCACTTTCAAATTCCACGGATCTCCACATTTCAAACTCCAGCAACACGTTCCAACAAAAGATCCACAACCTTGTTTTTCTTGCAGCAACTATCTTTTAGTTCCAGCGTTCCTCATCTATTTCCTGGACAGATCCTTCAACAGCTCTAGGGGTAACAACCAACATTTTAATGAATTCTGCCAGACTAAGGCGATGGCACTAGGAGGCTTGCACAGTGGATATTCGACCCTAGCTCTGATACCAGTTGTTAGATCGAGGCATACATAACACAGTGGATTTATACTCAGAGACTTAGACGACAATAACAGAGAATAATTCTCAGAGACAAACAAGTGGAGAAACAACAAGATTACTCAGTTAGAAACAACAGAATAGATAAAACAATCATTGGAGAACATAAATCACTTAGCATTACATAACAGGCTTGGGCCTTGGCTTGCTTTAGTTGGCCAGAGAAATTACAAATTTATAGAGGCAAAAGAAGGATCTAGAATCTTGTATGTGATTTAGATGAAGATCTGTAATGATCTAGAAACTAATGGTAGTGTAGAAATATCTAGAAATTATTGGCAGTGTAGAAGAATCCAGAATCGTGCATGTGATTCTAGAAACTATTGGCGGTGTAGAAGAATCTAGAATCCTGCATGAATTTGGCTTCACACGTAATAAAAAATGGTTTCCCTAAAGCTAGACATGAAAGCTTAAAGCCATATCACAACAAACCAAACTTTGGATTATATTAAAAAACCTATGTAAATACAATTGCATCATAAATTGGATGTTGTTGCTCCAAGTAAAAGTAAAAATATCCTACTCTTGAGTGTAACTCTCTATAAACTCTGTAAGAACTTACTTCAGATTATATTACGAAACATATGTAAATACATTACATGATAAATTGGAAGTTGTTGCTCCAAGTAAAACAAAAAGATCTTACTTTGATCTACCTTTCACCAGGGGTTCCAGAGTAATTGTAAATACATTACATGAGAAATTCGAAGTTGTTGCTCCAAGTAAAACAAATAGATCTTTCTGTGATCTACCCTTCACCAGGGTTCCAGAGTAATTGTCCATAAAACTCCGTAAGGGTTCCGAAGTAACTCTCTATAAACCTCTATAAAATGTTCTTTTCATGTGCCCACAAATATTTGCTCCACAATTTTCTTTTCTCCTTTCTACCTCTTAGGCTTACACCCTCTACTGAAACTAACGTCTTCTCAAAACTTGAGTCCTCTAGCCTGCAAAAAAATCGCAACCTAAAGTTACTAACTTCTTCTCAAAACTTGAGTCCTTAAGCCTGCAAACAAATCGCAACCTGAACTTGAGGTATGACATACCTATGGTTGTTGTCGGTCTAAGTAGAGATTGATGTTTCCAACACCAACTACTATATTGGAAACATAGATTTTGATGTAATTGAAAGGGCTCAAGTTTAGTCATGTTTGTTCGACTGAAAATCTAAATATGGTATTACAAACTTCATCGGGTTCAATTTGCTCATTCGAAATCAATAATTACAATCAAGTCCGAAAGAAATTGAAAATTTGAAAGTTTTGGGATAATAAAAAGACTAAATTACCTGTTTTGGATTCTTTCTATCTATACTGACAACTCGACACGCTCATGATTGGGCATCTGCTACAGCAAACTTGTATTATTTATACTACGTTGTCTTAGGAATAATTTATCGACCCAGACTCTCCAACGAGATCCATAGATCAAGGTTGAGCGTTATTATTCTTTCGTGTAGCGAATTAGTTTAATATTCTACTTTTTTATCTAAGCTATGCCCCCTAGCAAAACGCGTCGTCTGTGGTGTTGCATCCGTCTCTCCGTTGACTACGGTTTTTATTTCCATGGGCTCATCCACCTTTTGAGCTAAAAGCCTTTTACTCTAAGACCACCATTAATGGACATCATCGAATACCCAACGCTGTAGAAATATTTCTGCTTCGCTACCTTAGTTTCACTGAATATTTTAGGTTAATTCAATTAGGGTTTTATTATGCATTTGATCGGACATCAGAGTATAAGGGAGCTATTCGCAAATCTCTTCTGGGAAGTTAGTCGATATTATAGATACTCATCTCCACACCTTTTGCACCTTTTGCATCTGGACATATCTATACCACCGAAAAGGTCCTCCCGTGCACTAATACTAATACAACAGCTAGGGTTTTATATTTTCTCTTTTGTGCAGCTATAAGGAGACATCGCGGCGACATCACTTATTCACTTTTAACTTCAAAGGATATACAATACTATAACATTTTAGAGAGAAAAGACTTACAAATATATTTCAATAAATAATAAGAAATATGAAGCAATAAGCAAAGATACAAGTTTTTTTTATGTTACTTTTGGGAGAGAAAAGACTAACAAATATATCTCAATTAATAATAAGAAATATTAAGCAATAAGTAAGGATACAAGTTTTTATTTTTATTTTTTTATGTTACTTTAAACATTGATCCAAGAAAAGTCTAGATGGATCAAATATTTTTAAGTGTGAACTCATTTAAAATATAAAAGTTGAAAAAGAATTGCATTCTCTGATTCTATGATAGATCTCAATAAATTTGTAGTTTCTCTCTATATATTTATATAATTTTTCATTGTTTAAATTGTATTAAGTTCAAAAAATTATACCTAAAAATGGACCAAAGTGTATTGACACTTTTTCAAACTTTTTAACCAAAAAACTTCTTTCTTTAAATTTCTTTATGTGATATATACAAATATATTTTAAAACATATGTAATATATAATATATATATATAATATATAGTTGACACCAAAATATTTACATGTGTATGTAGATATTTTTATCCTCCGAACATTAAAAAGTTCTCTATTTTTGTTATTAATATATTTGTAGGTATACAACAATATTAGTTAGTATTAAAATATTTTATTGATAACCCACATTTACATTTTTTGGTTATGACGAATGTTTTTTAAGGTCACATATTATTTATATTAGGATTTGAATGAAATTACATATATCCCTATTAATTTGTTTTGTTTTTTGTTTTGTTTTGTTTTTATTTTTTTAATTTTTTGTTTTCTTTTGTTTTTTTTTTGTTTTTTTAACTTTCAATACCTTTGTTCTTTGGACATGAATATTTTATTATATAGATTATTAATAGTATAAGAATTTAAATATATCAGTATACATTATTTACCTCTAATACCTTTAGAGAAAATTTATTAATATGTCATATCGAATAACTAAACATGCATAGCATATTAATTTTTATATTTATTACAGGCTAGTGCCAACATTTCTTTTCTGTTAGAGACCATTTTATTTTATTTTAAGATGGATAGATGTGTCAACTCCACATACAACACAACTAGATTTACACATCACCACCAAACTATGTTTTACTAGCCATCAAAGCACATACCCTACAGAATTGTCCCTCTGTATGTGCTTTGGGGGATCCGAAAAACTCGAAATGTAGCTACTTTTCAGGGTAGAATTCCATATGCTCCTACCACAACTCTTAAAAGCGTTGGCCATTTTCTAGAGATTAGCACCTGGATTTGTCAAACCTCCAAACATCCTATATCTATCAAGGAATTAGGAGATTCCTGTCCATTAGGATTCTTTAGTGACACCTTAAATAGAGGCAGATGTGGATGTGGAGTGCTCATCAAACTATGCCTTCATCATGAATACCACTTCTATTGGCATGGATGAGAGGGGATTTCTAGGCTAAGATTATTGCACTATGGTGTATACTACAACATGTAAAATGAGTTGTAATTGACTTTGTCAAGATTGTTGGGAACTCAAAATCAATTATTGAGTGAGTGCATGGTATGAACTCCCTTGATATCCCCCTCCTTCACCACTGCATGGGCAACATCATGTTTCTCATTCCTTCTTTTGGTGATATCTCTTTTGTTCATGTGTACCACAAACAAAACATGGAGGTGGATGGCCTACCTAAATATGGGATTTCCCTTTGTTCTAGAAGGGCCTTTTTTAAAATGTTGCACGATGGCTCTATCAGTGATGTGGGATCCTTCTATATTTAACTCAAAGGTTTCTTCATGGATGTGTTTTAATTTCTGCCAGTTATATGCTATTATTCTTTGATTTCCCTGTACTTGATTTATGTTAAGATTTTATAGACTGTAAGTTGCAGAAAGAAAGGTTTGGCTAATTTTGGTTTTCTATTTTGCTAGATGTAGTAGTTTCTTCACACCTATTTGGTTATCTAAACAACAAACATTTTCCTACCAAGTTGTATGAAACTCCTCCTTATATTAATGAAGGATGTTAGGTTTTTTTTCCCTCTTAAAAAAAGGATGAGCTTCTCCTCTTGTAAGGTTTTCATAATGTATCTCTCCTTCTCCTTCTTCCATTGTTGATTCTTCGTAGCTTATGTAAGGTTCCTGAACTGGTTTGTCTTCCTCTAGTTCCTCAAACAATGATTTTTCAATAAAAGTTTCTTCTTCTTCCTCTTCTTCTCCTTCATCACAAAATACTTCTCATTATTTTCCAATAGGTTGTTCATGTAATAAACAAAGAAAAATGACTCCTTTAGCTATACATTATTTTACCATTTCTTATGTAGATGAAGCTGCTTCTTCTCTCAGTAGAATTTTTTATTTGAGTACCTAAGGAAGTCTTGTTCTACCTACAAAAGGTGCAATGTGTGATATGGAAGGTTGTGTGACTCTTATAGAACCACTTGGTATAGTGCGGGTGGTTGGTGTTGATGAGATGTAACTACGTCCTCTAACAAATCTACCCCTAGAATCTCATTCCCTATACATGTGTCCTAAATTACTTTAATGTGAGTTTTTAATTATGCATCTAAGAATGAATGTAACAATAGTGACATGAAATTGCAACAACTCTAGTTAGGGATAACCCCATAATTATGATGTGCATGTCCTTAGCCCTTACCTTACCACTCCTAGACATAGTTGTATAAAAAAACAAAAAAAAACAAAACACTAAATTTATTACCTATGTATGCTTTCGTGACAATGGTTCCAAAATGTTGTGTAATTTAATTGTCTCTTAATTACTTGAATTAAATGTCAATCCAGGGTTCATAATCTTGTGAAGCAGACTTGCACTGTATATGTTAGGGAATTACATTTTGATTTAGAAGAAATATAATCTATTTTGAAATAATTTCAAACCATGAAATAAAGTCCCATCTATAAAATGAAGTCCCATCTATAAAATGATATCGAAAATTAGTACACACAACACTTTATAAACCGAGACAAAACTTTTAATGGAATTATACAAGTAAAATTTAAACTAGAAAGCAATGGAATTCTTAAAATTTAAACTAGAAAGCAATGGAATTCTTACCTATTCAATTGAAATGGCAGTTCTATTCTAGGAAAAATGTATGTTCTTTTATGAAATTAATCCTATTTAATGAAAGATATTTAAATTTCTTAAGTATATATCTTATTATAAAAGCTATTCTAAAGAACATGAAAACAAATCTATTTTATAGAAACCATAAAGTTTATTCTATGAAATTCAATTGACAATTCTATTTTGGAAGGTAATAAAACGATGTTTCTAGGAACGCCATAAAATCTTATTTTAAGAGAAAGGAACCAAAACTTATACGCTAAGAGAAATAAAAAATGACAATTAACTATCTAAGGAAAAATTAAGACCTATGAATGCATACATAAATTACAGTTCATTCATATGAAAACTTAACATCTATTTTTATGAAGGGTGAATGCAATATTGATTTTTTTTTTGGTACTTTTACTCAAGTGCTTGACCTATAAAGAGATGAGTGAATTAGGTGAGTGAAAGAAAAAAGGAAAATAACTAAATGAAATGGAGCATTAAATCCAAATCATGAAACAAAATAGAGCATTAAAAATGAAGTGAATTCTTAATGAAACTAAACTAATCTAGTTTGTACTTTTGTAGGGGGCCTCCTAAGATGGACGAGTAGTTGTAAAGTTTGGATCAAGAATTTGAATCAACCACCAATGCTTATCAAAGAACCATAAAAGATATTATACTACTATAAGTTCATACACATAGTTTGCAAAATAAAAATAAGTATAGAATTCAAGTAAACTATTAAGACTATCTATTCGCTTCCAATTGAAGCAATTTATAAAGTATTCAAATGAAAATTTATGAGAGTCTATTGGCTAAAAACTACTTACAAAAGCAACATCTCAATGACTTATTCTTATCATATTTCTTACTTTTCATGATTTTCTATCGAAGAAGTGAATTATGAAAGGAACACATCATCAACATTAATATAGTGTACCTTCTTCCAATCATCAAATCTTGCTCGCTTGACTTGGATCTCACTCGCTTGATATTCTTCATTCTGAAGATGTGGTAGGTATTGCTTTGACCGAGAGTTTTACTTTAGTATTGTGCTTGATCCATGGACATCCACCTGTTGCTGATAGGTGGATCATGATCTCAACATAATTTCAAAATTTCATATACACTTTGGTTGATTTATAGCTTATGGGATCTTATAGAACCTTCAAATCAACTGAAAAATGTTAGTGGAGCTATGAAATGAAAGATTTGGTAGCTTACCCCTAATCAAATGAATTTCATAAATAAAACCATATATATTTGAGGAAACAAAGGTGCTTAACCTTATTGTTGCACTTGTATCTCTCTAATGGATTTTACCTGAAAATAGGGGTATGGTGGTATGAAGATAAGTGGAAAAATGGGTGAAATATATGGAATAAACTATAAAAATAAAATTGATTTTGGAGACTTGATACCTTCTTATCTTTAAAGCCTTATATATAAAGGGAGATTGCTTCAAGACTCAATCCAGTTAAAAGATTACCATGTTTCAAGGAGCTCAACCATAGCCTTGAATTTGGCACTACAAGATGGAGCTCCTAATGTCCTAATGGGTTTGGCTCTTTCAACGATGGAGTTAATGGGAAGACTTCTACCCCTGTAAATAAAATTGAAAATAGGCAAGGTCCATACATTGTTGAACAAATGGAACAAGTTCTAGCCATGGAAGCTAATTTTCCTGAGGTGAATTCTCTCCTCTCTTCCCTCCATTCCAAGGATGTTAATTGTAGGCTTAATGGATTAGGACATAAATATGAAGCATTAAATGAGTGGTTTTTTCCTTCTTCGACTCCCAACTATGACATTTATTTATGTTCCAAAGGATTCTTCATTATTAAATTTAATACACAGAAACATTTCGAGAATATTTTGAATGATGAGCCATGGTTCTAGGGTAGATTTATGCTCATCATTACCCCATGTTTCAAATATTTTGATCCCACAAATATGGTGGTATACATAACGTCAGTTTGGGTGAGACTTCTAGATCCCCCCCTCCATTTTTGGCACCATAGGGTCCTAATTGATATTGGAAATAATTTGGGTAAATCCGAGAAGATAGACCTTAAAATAATAGGGGGAGTTCTATTTACACCTTCCAAAATTTTTGCATACACAAACCTTAGAAAAAGTCTACCTGACCACATTATATTGAAACACAAAAAAAATTAGTGGACTCGAGTATTAGATTACAAGAACTTGGAATTTACATGTTGAATATGTTTTCCAAATATAAAATTTGCAAAACACTTTCCCTGAGGCTAAAAAGAACCCCAAAAATAAAATTGGTTGGCCCAAAGAAAAAAAGGATGGTAGGTGTCAATCTCACACCTCTTAGAAGAAGTAAAAAATACCACAGAGGACCATCCATCTCAAACAGAAGTGGGTGCTCATACTCAATATGTTCCATGAGCAAAATAGGATATTACAAGTTAATATGAAGTTGTAATATTAATTGAGAAGGGTGTCGAATTAGGTGAGATTCTGGCATCTGATGGGATGACGAGCACATAAAGAGCCCATGTATATAAGATATCAGAATCAAACAAAGAACCTTCACCAAAGGACACAAATGGAGATCAGGAAGCGGTTCTTGTTGAACTAAACTCCAAAGGATAGTAGAAAGTGCAAAAAAGGAAAGGGAAAAGAAAGAATTTAAGTGAATATTTTCACACTTAATTACGAATCTTTCATATTGTAATCTTTTTATAATTATTTTTTTCCTTTTTAGCTTATTCCCTTAAGGTGTATTTCCAAAATGCTTACAACGTATACAAAATATAATTTTGTTCTATCTTTGTATGAATAAAATTTACATTGTTTTTCTTAGAAAAAGTACTTATACATAATAATATATAATATTTAATTGTTAATATATTATTTATATTTAATTATGAGATCAATATGATAATAAGACATTAATAATATATTAATCTACACACTTATAATTTACTAACTATAGATTAATCTATACATTAACAAATGTTAACTATGGTTCATTATTGTTAACATAGTTAACTATTGTCAACATGGGAATCATAGTGAACAATCACCAAGATGACTACCATGGTGAACCATATTTATAATGAGCATCATGGTCCATCTGTAGGTGAGAAATATTGAACCATAGTGCATGCCCATGGTTGACCATGGAGGCCTATAGTAGATGGTTAGGGTTAACCATAGTCATACCATGGTTAACTGTTGGAATGGTAACCATAGTGAAATCATGGTCATCTACAAAGAAGCCATAGTCAAAATATGGTCAACCATAGTGAAACTATATTCAAACCATGGTAAACTATAACATATATAGTTGTAGACATATCAAAGCATATATAGTCAATCATGTTCAACTATGGTTGAATATAGTCAAACCATGGTAAACCAATGGTTAATAATAACCAAACCATGTTCAACCATGGTCAATCATGATCAACCATAATCATACAATCATTAACCATTGTCATTCGTAGTCAAAACATAGTCAACAATGTTTAAACATGTTGAATATGGACAACTATCGTGAATTATGGTCACGCATAGTAAACAAATTGTTAAGCGTAGGTATTCATATTCAAAACATAATATGTGATATTTAAATAGGATGAGCATATGGGCAACGATAGCAAAAACATTACTAACCATAAACATAGTTAGTGAAGTTTAACAATAGTCATGCATGGTCAACCATATTCTAACATTACTAACCATAAACATAGTTAGTGAAGTTTAACAATAGTCATGCATGGTCAACCATATTCTAGGAAGGGTCGACAATCATCAACTATTGCCACCATTTTTTACTATAGTTAACTAGTATTTGACTATAGTAAACTATGGTAACCCCGGTCAACCATAGTTGACTCGAGTCAGAATGGTTGACAATCATCAACCATGGTTAGTCATGTTTAACCATGGGAAAATCATGGTTATCTTTGGTCAACCATAGTCACCATAATCAACCTTTGAAAACCATGCTCAAACCATGCTCAACATGGCTAACAATTGCTAATATGGTCAACTATGGTCAACCTAGGTCACTATAGTTGACCTAGGTTGACCATGATCAAACTTGGTCAAATGTATAACATTATTATTAATGTTGACTATATTGCAAATAAAATGGCATGAACATGCAATGTGACATTATAGAAAAAATAACGTAATGTGGTTGTATAAGAAGGATTCAAAGAAATTTTTGTGAAGATAAATGATTTGTCAATGTGATAAAAATAGCTAAGATCACACTGTGACATATAAACTAATGTGACAAACAAGCCAACCCCATATTGTGACAAAGATTTTATGGTGTTGGAATGGTATATAAATATAACCAAGGTTGCATTGTGACAAAAGTTGTCACAATGTAACATTGCATTACAATTTATCCAACGTTGTAATGTGACATTATGAAATTAGTCAAATGCATTTAGTAATGTGGTTGAGTATGTTCAACTATTTTTTGCTATGTTTGATAGTAAATAATCCTCGAATTTCATGAAACATGATCACCTATTAATATTATTTATCAACATTAATACTCAAACATGTTGTCATGTCAAAATAGTATAAAAATCTATCCAACATCACAATATGACAAATAGTTTTTGCAGTTTTGCATTACATTACATTTTATCCAACATCACAATTCTACTTGACAACATTACTCAAGCACATTTACTAATATAGTGGAAACTATTTGACTATGTTTCACACAGAATAGCCTTCAACTTCATTCCAATATAGTCACATATTAATTTATTGATTAATATTAATAATCAAACATAGTCAACTACAATAGTAAAGCATAATTATAATATTCAACCTCTATAGTTGAGCATGATCAAACTTGGTCAACCCTATGTTTAACATATTTTAAAGTAGTCAACCTTGATCACTCATTGTTGTCCTCAATCAATGTAACTCGACTGGAGTCAATTATATTAATTTGACCAAAGTCAACCCTTGTAAATTTTAGTCAATTAACATCATACTTGGTTGGTCACAATCAATTTTTAGAGATATTTAATAATAACATATATTAATATTAATAAAATTGACTAATAATAATAGAATAATAGTATAAATATTAATATTGAGATTATCTATATTATTATAATATTATTAAATAGAATATTAATAATTTGACAATGATAAAATTTGGCTAACGCTATAACATTATTATTAATATCAAAAGAGTTGACGAACAACAATAATAATAATTATTATAAGGTTTTCCATATTATTATTATTATATGATTGAATATATTATTAATAATTGACAATGATCTCCGCAAAACTTTGTCTGTCAGGGAAGACAATAATATCTGGATGGTCACCCGCCATAAGGCATTCTTCTTCTTTATCGACTTCTACTTTCACAAATTTTGAAATTGTTCTAATGAGAGTACCTCTTTGCTCCACTCTTATATTATGTTCCCTCTTTTGTTTGGGTAGCACTTTTACAGCCTATGCTATGACCAACACTATCTTTTCAGTCGAGTCTTGTGTTGGGTTCTTTCCCACACAACCCTTTTTGTAATTTGTGAGTTAACCAAGAAGTATACTATCTTGTTAAAAATGAAAAAGCAATTGAGCATGATCAGAGCTAGTCAACTTTATATTTACCATAGGTCATAATACCCAATAATGTTCACTTATATTCGTCTTGAATCAATGCAAATTAACTATATTCATTTATAATGAACCATGGTTGACAAAATCTAATAAAAGTAAGCCATAATCAACCAAGTTCAACAATTATCGCTAAATCTCAAGGTT
>APFE030741261.1:156780-215434 GCA_000404065.3 Pinus taeda
ACACCAGTATATTTATTTTCCAATTTTAAATAATATTATCGTCATAATAATCACATATTACACATAATTTCCTATTGCTTATTGCTTTTCAAAACAACTAAATATACGCACAAAAATAATGGTTAATATACTTTCATGTTTTAACTTTCTTTTCAATTTTCTTTATCCTCTGGTTGCTCGTCTGCTGATTTTTATTTAAACATTGAAGTTTAATAAATATTTTATTAATGTACCCACATAAAAAAAGGTTATATATTTTCATGTTTTAACTTTGTTGATAATTACCAGTTTGTTGATCTTTTGATCTTTTACTATATATTAAAGTTTAATAAATACAATTTATCATTTGATCATGATAATAGCATTTGACACACAGTTTCCTATTCCTTGATCACGATAATAACCTTGAAAACCAAATCTACTTACCAATAGACACGCATCATTTAAAATAAAATATAGCGAATGATTACCTTCTGGTTTGCAGTGACATCAACATAATCCCTGCTATGTTACCTAGTACGAAATATAATGTGAGTTTTGGCTGCAGTACTAAAATCGCTAGGGATTCGTTATTTATTTATTTATCTTTATTTTATTTTTATATTATATCTTATAAAATTGTTGTCAGGTTAGGTTATTATTTATTTATTATTTTTTATTTTATTTTTATATTATATCTTATAAAAATTTGTTGTTAGTTAAGTTGATAATAGTATTTTGTTTATTTAGTTTTTTTTTTAAAATTGTGTTTGGTTCTAATTTTTTTATTATAATTATTTAATGTTTTGAGGGATGGATTTTTTCTTTTGTCGTTTGATTTTTTTTTTCATTCATTCATTGTCCTCTAGATGGATTCTTGCTGAGATTTGAAACGTCCGAAAAATTCAAAATGGATCCTTGCTCAGATTAGAAATGTCCAAAAAATTCAAACTATGTTATGGAGAATCCTAATTATCTTCTTCTAAACAAAAAACCACATAAATTTGAAATCGAATATTTTAAATTATTATATAAAAATGCAGAATATTATTTTATTTTTCAGATGAATTTTCCAAAAGGTCCATTTGATTTAATTAAAAAATATTAGATTAATTTAAAATTTTCAAGTAACTTGTTTAACTTTTAATATAAAAAAATTTATAAACAACTTTCCAAATAATTCTCATCTTTAACTTTTTAATTGGGTTCTTCAATTCTTTATCACTAATGAAAATAAATTAATAACAATAAATCTAAACACTTAAATAACTGAATTAATATATACATATTTATATTCTTAACAAATGAATAACAAAATTTTTTAGTCATAAAAAATTAATAAAGATTCTTAATCTGTATATAAAATTTGGTGTAATACCATAAACCAAAATATTTTTTAATTTAGTAAATTGAATTGGAAAAAGATATGTACTTCACATTATAATTCACATAGCAAAAAAATCATCCATATCACATTCCATGGCTTCATTATTTTTTTTTAAATTAAATTTAATGTATTGTAACATAATATAATAAGGGTAAGCGTTATATCCTATCACTATAAATAATATAAACTACCCTCTCCATATAAATAAAAACCCCTTTATTTTCGGTTTAAATGTAAATGTCTTAAATCTCTTAAATATCCAAATCTTTTAAGAATATACAGAACTTAGAAGTGTAACCAAATTTAAAAGACAATATTCAGAAGAAATTACCTTCAACAAAATTTTCCCATTTATGAACTTAATAGCTCCAAAATTATAATTAATAACGTTTACTCCCACGACTGACCTGTGAAAAGTTTTAAGGTGACCAGCACCGATTTATAATTAGGTTGTTAACGTTCAGCTCAATTAGAGCAACACTGAGGTTTGAAACGTGGAAATGATATTATAAGTGGAAGTGATTGACGCAAATAACCTACATAGATGTCAATTCGGTTTGTACAGCCATAAAACCCTGATCATACTAACATGTTAACGGAGTATGCATTTTTATGCTCACAGAGTAAGCAGTTGCGAATGAAAATAAATCTACAGGGCTAGTGAGAGGAGCTGGGCAAGTGACTTGTATCTGTATCGCTGCTTCAAACGCTTATCCTTTTCTCCGAGAATTTGTTTCCCTTGAGAAGAAGGTTGCCCCAGATTTCCACTCCCCTTATTTGCTGATTCCGGTAGTTCTTTTGAACTTTCAGTGTTTGGAGGTGAGCTTCCCGCTTTACATTTTGCTTTCTCTCGATATTGTTGTAGATATATGACGGCTTTCTCTCTTGTAATGGCTTCCTCAATTCTCCGTCTTTTGTTTCGCTCGTTCTTGTCTCGCTCATCTAGACACCAGTCGCAGATTGGCTCGTTTAATTCTTCTCGTGCATACAGTTTGCTGCAGTATCTGCATCATGCAGCAGAGACATCGATTGTCAATATGCAAATGAAAATTTCTAATCTATTGAGTATTTTAATGAAAATTAAAATTTAAGCTAATATAGATTGATGATTGTCGAAGGAGCTGGAAATTTTAGTACAAATGTTAGAATTAGGAGGACAAAAGGACGGTGAAATGTAAATGAAGAATGCAAATCCAACCTATGCTGAAGACGGTGTAAACAACTTTGGCACTGAAACAGTTCTTTCTCCATGCCCAAATCTCCACACATACAGCACTCTTTGATGGTATTCCGTAATTGCATTTTGCTATATAAATCCTTTGCGAAATTTGAAGACATCTTCGTCTCTTCGAACTGCAAAGCTAAGTTGGAATCGATCTATTATAGATGTTATAGACGCTTGTCTCTGAGATCTAGTAAGACGGCCTCTCTTATAAGGTTAATTATCGTATCATTGAGGCTTTACAGAATAAATGTAATTTAATATGATTTATCAGGAATTTTGCTTTAATGGTGGTGTATTTGTGGGTTCGAATCGTTTGAAAAGGCTCAAATTATGTTTGGTGGAACATATGTATCATTATATGCGAAGCTATCTGCAGACTATTTGTGAGAGGAACACACACGACTTAGCGGAGACATGGAGACGTATACAGCTAGTAAAATAAAATTGTTCTTCCATACACGATTTTAGAGTCCTAATAGATGCAGCGTTAGATTTTACATCGCAGTCGTGCGCTTCAACAGTCTAAAGGAGTGAATATAATATTTGACATTGTCACAGTGGAAAATTTATACGTATCTCTTTCCTGTTTGTTGCTTGAGGATTTGAATTACAAGTAGAGTAATATAATGTATCTTCCATAGTTAGACACTATATGAGGAAATTGTTCTTTTTCAGGGCGGTGGAGAAGTTTGAAGCCATTTGGAAGCTATCTTTTCGTTGAAGCCCTGCTTAATTTTATTCTCAGAACATAAAGAGATCTGTGGGTCACTGAAATCGATCTTCCAATATGCTGTGGTCCTATCCACTGAGCACAACAAAAAAAATTCTCCCATCATTCGCAACAGCATTTCAAGCAGGGCTTTATAGATATTCCCCTTCCGACAAGGATGCTCAACATTAAAAATTGTCCATATTGGACAATTTTTTTTATCATATGTGACCCTAAATGGTAATATATAGAGGACGAAATCTGAACAGGTTCTGGTAAAAACGTCATGCTTCGTTATAAAACCCAAAGCGCGTAGTGTGAGCATTTCTTCATTGGGCTTATGTCAGATCATTCGAAAAGAGAACAGCTACAAAGAGATTAAGATGATTGATCGTTTTGTCCATCCGTAGATTCTTATTTCTTCCCGCATATGGCCGACTCCTGGTACTGAGAATAGTAGTACTAATAATGGCTAAAGCGACAGGTGGCAATTGCTATAGTCACATTAGGGATACTCCTGGCATCTCACCGTTCGCGAGAAAAAATAAAAAGTAGGAAAGCAATAACATGAATAAAATATCAAACACAAGTCATCCCAATATGCAGTGAACGTAATAAACATTATATTAACTTTAAATATCGTTTAAAAGTTTTACAACTTAATCTAACAGCACCTAATGTATCAACAATTCATATCATATCAGCGATTTGTATTATATTAATTGTAAAACTGGTTCATAACACGTTGCCATCAAATCATAATAACAACGTTTATAATGGTTAGTCCCACCTTACTCATTACAGTAAGAAACTTATAATAATGAATGTTACCGACACTTATCATGAATGTTTATCCGATCGAGCTCCCTCACCAAGAAAGATGCCCACCTGTACTTCGCTTTTTAATGAATACACATTCCTAAATCTCGATATATCATTCGTGAGTTGCAAGCAAGTAGTTAGACAGCTAGTTTTTTTTTGTTGGTAATTTTTTTAAAAATATGTTTAAAACATTTATTTTGGATTTTGTATTAATTTTCCTTATTAATAACGATGTTAGGTGTTAGGTATCGGTAAAATTTTATTTTCTTTTTAATGGATATAGTTTTGTTTTATGAGTTTTATGCATAGTTTCATATTGGAATTCAAATTTTCTTTAATTTTTTATTTTATTAAAATTATTTATTTGTAAAGGTGATTGGGCGAGGTTTTATTATGAGTTGTTTAGTACTTCCCATTTTTATTAGTTGCTATTTTTTTTCTTGTTTTATTTCTTTTTTATTTAATTTTCTGAATTTTTTTATTTTTTTATTATTATTTCTATTGCATGATTATAAAATTTCACAATATTTTCCAATTTATGGACTTATTATTATAAATAAAACCATATTATTTAATTTTAAACTATATAATATATATATATATATTATATATATATATATAATATAACTTAATGAAACAAAAAAAAAGAAAGACAAGATTTTATCATAAAATAAAACAACCTAACAATATTATTTCTTAATGTCACCACACAAAATATTAAGAAATATGATTAAGTAATTTTTTTTATATTAATATATATATATATATATTGTGTGTGTGTGTGTGTGGTGTGTGTGTGTGTGTGTGTGTGGTGTTATTTTTATTAATATGAAATTGTTTAATAATTAATTTATAAAATATGGTCTTTAAATATAATAGTAAGTCACTTATTAAAATAGTGTAAAAAATTATCGTTCATGAATAATAGATAACAATGAAAAAGGAAAATAAAAGATAAAAATAAAATAAATAAAACAACCAATATTAAGACCTCAACCAATCACGTTACAAACAAATAAATTTCAATAATAATAATAAAATAATAAAAATTGAATTCTTAATGTTAAATTATCAATAAGCGTTATAATTTTTTTGTCTAATACAAACTAGTACTGAGTCAAAAGAAAATTTGAATGTGTTATACCATGGGTGCTGTAGGTATAATAAAAATAAAACCCACACATAAATATATGCTTTAATATAAACAATATTTCTTAATCATATTTCTTAATTTTTCTTCATGGCATTCAACAATACGATATTTTATTATTTGTTTTATTTTTGTGATGTTATTTTTTGTTATTTTTTTGTTTAAATAAGTTCTATTTAACCTAAGACATGGTACTAGGCATTCAATTATTCATTTTATTGTTTATTAGTTCTTTTTGATCATATATATGTCAATTATGTATAGTTTAACATAGGGAATCATTTTTTTGTGTCTTATTTTTTGTTATTATTATAATCTATAGTTTTAACATAGGGGAATCAATTGTTTTCTTATTTTTTGTCATTATTGTAAAAATTTAATTATTTGTAAGAGTATTCGTTGGAAGGCTTATTTAATAAGTTTATTAGTAACATCTCACTTCCTAAATAGTTAAATTTTTATTTTTATTTTAGTTTTATTTCTTTTCTTTTCTTTTTTTTCATTTTCCTATTATTTCCATTTTAAAAAATTATAGTTATTTTTCTCATATTTTCAATTTAAGATGACAAATTATAAATTGAGTAAAATAATTTTAAATGTAAATAGAATAAAATAATTTTAAAAACCTTAAAAAAATTTCCTTTGATTTGACCTATATTTTTTTTGTCTTTTTTCTATGTGTTTTCTAAAGACGACAAATTTTAAAGAGGGAAAAAAATTAAAAAAGCTTTTTTCCAATATATTTTTTTCCTTACTTTTTAATTTGACTTATATTTTTTTTCATGTCTTTTTCTATAATTTTCTATATTTTAAATTCCAAATACAATAAACATATTTCTTGTTTACACATAACATTTCTAATTAATACCTATTATGATAATTAATTCTTAGATTTTAGAATTTAGAATTTTTTTCTTAATTTTATTAGGAAATTTTTATTGATATATAGTTACTCATGTTTAAGATTTCATGACTATTGTTTTACTAACTTTGAACAAAATCAAGAAATTGATCTTATAACAAGAAATTGAATTCAAGAATTCAAGAAATTAAACTTGAATTCAAGAAGAAGTCATTATTATTATTATTATTATTATTATTATTATTCCTTCCTTTAATGTGTCTATGATCCATATCTTATTTCAAGTAGTTGGACATTATTTGGCATTTATTGGGAGGTTAGTCTTCAATTTCTCATCTGTTTCAATTGGTTTGTTAAAGTTGCGTTATTTTCTTTCTTTGAATCCAAAACGAAAGATTGGTATTAGTTACCATGCAAAAAGTTAATGTGTGAATTTTGTTAAAAAGTGTTTAATCTACTCCAATTTTATTCCTTGTTTTATTCAAAGTGACTACCAAATTCAATCAATTTAGTACTAAATCACAAATAATAGACAAAAGTATATTATGTAGAAAAAATTGAAAATAGATAATGATATATTTTATTTATTTTAATATTATATTTTTTTAAATTTTTTTCACTTATACAAATGTTTTAGGAACTAAATATTTCGATTACAAACTAAGTGTTTTGATATCCATCTATATTTAGTAGTGATTTAATTTATATAACTATGATAGTTATAATTTAGTTGTTAAATTAATAATAAACATTTGTTATTTTAAATTATTCATATATAATTAAACATGTCTTTATATTTAATTTAAAAATCAATTTAAATACTAAATCAAATTCCATCAATTTAGTACTAAATCACAAATAATAGACAAAAAAATATATTATTTAGAAAAAATTGAATAGTTAATAATATATTTATTTATTTAATATTTATTTTTAAATGATTTTTTTCACATAGCAAATGTTTTAGAAACTAAATACTTTGATTAGAATAAAGTGTTTTGATTATAGTTAGTATTGATTTAATTTATATAACTATGCTAGTTATAATTGTGTTGTTAAATTAATAGTAAGAAATTTGTTATTATGGAATATTAATTAACATGTTTTGATAATTTAATTTAAAAATCAATTTTATACTAAATCACAAATTATAGATCATGTCAACTCATTTTTGCTTTGCAAAAGAAAGAGATGGCATTTGAGTGATAACAATAAAAGTTTTGTGTCATATTCTCATATCTTCACTACCACAAACACAATTGCATTCAACTCTATATCAATCATGTTCAATTCCCATGAACTTTGCAGGAGACAATTGGTTGTGCAAAATAAGTTTCTTGGAAATGATATCTCATTAATTTGAAACTAAATTTATTCATATCTATTTCAGCCAAACACTGCCAAAAAAATAAGTTATGAAACTTCATTATAATCAATGAGCAATTCATACTCTAATTAGCTATATTTAAACTAAGCAAGTATTAGGTACTAACTACTATGTACCACTTTTTCTCTATTATTTTTATTTTTTAACTCATGTAACTTCATTATGAAATCAGAAGCTTAGATTTGAAACTCTTTTTATAAATCTAAGCTCGTTTTTCCATTTAATTTTTTGATGGGAGTAATTGTGATCCTCAGTTTATTGGAAATTAATTACTTACCCATAATGGCATATTCGAAACATGGATTTTGAGGTAAGGGGAAAGGCAAAGATTTTTAATTGGAGTAATTGTCATACTGGTTATTGGAAATTAATTCCTTATCCTAACTACTATATTGGAAATATAAATTTTGATGTAAGGATAAGGGCTTAAGTTTACTAATGGTTGTCCACCCAAAAATCTGAATATGGTAGTACACACATCACTCAGGTTCAATTTTCACGTCGGAAATCAATAATTACCATTAAAATAGAAAGGATTTGAAAAATTTTACAAGTTTTGGTATAATGAAAAGCTTCAGTTCTCCTTTTGTGCTTGTTTTAGATTCTTTCTAACTATATCGACAGCTCAACACACTTATAATCGGGCAGCTGCTCCAGCAAACTTGTGTTCTAAAAAACCTTTATTCCCCTTTTGTGCTTATTTCCGATTCTTTCCAACTATACCTACAGCTCAACATGCTCAAGATCGTGCACCTGCTCCAGAAAACTTGTATTCTTTGTACTACATTGTCTTGGGAATTCGACCAATACACTCCAACCAGATCCATAAATCTACCATATTTGGCAGTCCGCTTACCAAGGTTGAGCGGTGTTATCTTACCGTGTAGCGAATTAGTATGATATTCTGCCTTTTTATCTAAAGCTCTGCGCCCTAGCAAAACGCGTCAACTGCGGTGCTGCATCCGCCTCACGGCCGACTACGCTTATTATTTCCATGGGCTCATGCACCTTTTGAGCTAAAATATTTTTAATCTGTACCCACCATTAAAGGACATCCTCGGATACCCAACGCTGTAGAAAATTTTCTGCTTCGCTACCTAACTTTCACTGAATATTTTAGGTTAATTCAATTAGGGCTTTAAGGGATCGGTTTGCAAATCTCTTCTGGCAAGTTAGTCGATCTTCTCGATAATCATCTCCGCACCGTTTGCGTCTGGACATATCCACACCACTGACAAGGTCCTCCTGTGCACTAATACAACAGCTAGGGTTTTATATTTTCTCTCTCGCTAAGGGCTTGTTTGGAGATTAGAACGCTCGGACTCCTCCTATAAGGAGACATCACGACGACAACATTTATTCACTTTTAACTTCAAAGAATATCCAATAGTTAACATTTTGGAGAGAAAGGACTAACAAATTTATCTGAATAAATAATAAGAAATATTAAGCAAGTTTCTATGTTACACATGCGTGTAGATTTATTTTAATTAGGGATGCAACAAGGGTTTAGAAGGATCAATTTTTTTACTGGTGTGAATTTTATTTAAAATACTAAAAAAAATACATCCTCTCATGTTATAATAGATTTTAATGAATGCGTAGTTTATATTTTTCTATATATAATATTTTTCATTGTTTAAATTGTATTAAGTTCAAAAATATCTTTATTGGACTTGACTAAACAACATATACATAAAAAACCAACTACTTCAAACTTTTTTAACCACAAAAATTTTTTTTTCAATTGCTTTATGTGATATATGCATAATATTTTTAATATAATAATATATATACATAGTTGAAATTAAATATTTTATATAACATGTACATCTAGAAATTTTATCACCCAACATTAAAATGTATTTTTCATTATTAATATATTTTTAAGTATATAACAAGATTAGTTAGTATTAAGATATTTTATTGATAACCCACATTGATATTTTTTTGTTATTATGAATATTTTCAAATGTCACATATTATATTATTTTATTTTAAGAATTGGATGAATTACACATATCACTTAATAGATTAATTAATTCTTTTTACTTTTTAGCTTTCAATTACTTTTTTCCTTTGGACATTGAATATTTTATTATATAAAACATTAAATAATTTATCTTAACATTTTTCTTTATATAGAGATATGTGAACTTATATGATATCAATTATTAACTGTTGAGTAATGTTAAAGATCTTATATACATGTTTTTCTTCTAATTGTTTTACCAAAAATTATAATATGTATATTAAAAAATAACTAAACTGCATAACATATTTATTTTTATTTTTATTTTTTATTATAGCCAAAATTGATTTTCTATTAGAGAATATTTTATTTTTATTTTAAGAGGGACACAATGTTAATTCCATGTTGAGCACAAAAAGAATTACACATCACCATCATACACATTTTTACTAGCCATCAAATCACAGATCCTACAAACTTGTCCCTCTATATTCGCTCTGGGGGATCTGGAGAACCTGAAATGCACCTTCTTTCAAGGGAAAAAAATTTGTATGCTCCTACCCCATGTCTTAAAATTGTTGCCCATTTTCTAGAGATTGGCTGTTGGATGCCTCAAACCACCCAATGCCTTGTATCTTTCAAGAAATTCAGATATTCCTATCCATTAGAATTTTTTGATGGCGCCTCGAATGGAGGAAGATGTTGATGTCGAGTTTTCATCAAACTATGCATTAGTCATGATTACCACTGATATTTGCATGGAGGAGAGGGGACTGATTTCTAGATTGTTGCACTATGGGATATCCTACAACGTAAAAAATGACTTGCAATTGACTCCATGAATATTGTTGGGGACTCAAAATCGATTATTGAGTGGTTGTAGGGTATGAATTCTCTTGACATTCCCCTCCTTCACCACTACATAGGCAACATCCTGCAACTCATTCGTTCTTTTGGTGATATCTCTTTTGTTCATGCGTACCACAAACAAAACATGGAGGTGGAAGTCATGTCCAAACATGGGATTTCCCTCTATTCTCAAAGGACATTTTTGAAATGTTGCATGATAGCTCTATAAGTGATGTGGGCTCCTCTAATCTTTAACTTAGAGTTTTTTTCATGGATTTTTTTACCTTCTTCTAGTTATGTGCTATTGTTCTTGTACTTCCTTGTACTCGAAGTCTGTTAAGATTCTATGGACTATAATTTGCACAAAGGACGTTTTCGCTAATTTTGGTTTTTTGTTGTGCCATATGTAGTAGTTTTTTCACACCTATTTTGATATTTGAACAACGAAATTTTTCCTCCCAAGTTGTATGAAACTCCTCTTTATATTAATGAAGGATGTTATGTTGTTTTTCCTCTTAGAAAGAAAGAATGACTCACTCCTCCAATGCTTTCATCATATATATCTCCTTCTCCTTCTTCTATTGTTGATTCTTCAGAGCTTATGTAAAGTTCCTCAACTTGATTTTCTTCCTCTGATTCCTCTAATGATTGTTCAGTAAAAGTTTCTTCTTCTTCCTCTTCTTCTCCTTCATCACTACATACTTATAATTCTTGTCCAGTAGGTTGTTCACCTAATGAAGAAATGAAAATGACTCCTTCAGCTATAGGTTCTTCTGCGATTTCTTATGTATACAAATTTTCTTCTTCTCTTGGTATCATTTCTTATATGTGTACACTAGGAAATATTGTTCTACTTGAAAAAGATGGAATGTTTGATATGGAAGGTGGTGCGGATCTTATAGCACCACATGGTCTAGTGGGGGTGGTTGGTGTTGCTGAGTTTGAACAACGTACTCTAACAAATCTACCCCTAGAATCTCATTTTATACATGTGTCCTAAATGATTTTAACATGAGTTTTTAATTATGCAACAATAATGAGATGCAATTGGAACAACTCTAGGTAGTAAGAACCCCAAAATTGTGATGCATATGTTCTTAGCAGTTGCCTTACCACTCCTCCTAAATAGAGTTGTATTGCTTCCGTGATAATGGCACAAAAGTGTTGGGTAATATAATTGTCTCCTAAATTACTTGCATTAAATGTTAAACTAGCATTCGTAACCTTGTGACGAATACTTGCATTGTATATGCTAGGGAATGAAATTTTGGTTTAAAATAAATTGACAAGAATTGCAGAGCATAAAATAAATTCATATCTATGAAATGATATTTAAAACCAGTAGAGACAACACTTTCTAAAGCAAGACAAAACTTCCAATGGAACTAAATGAATGGAATTCTTACCTATTGAATTGAAATCATAGTTCTATTCTAGGAAAATAAATGCACTTTTATTAAATTAATCCTATGTAATGAAATCTCTTTAAAATTATCTAAATTCCTATTCTAAATTCTATTCTAATGAACATGAAAATGAATTTGTTCTATAGAAACCATAAAGTTTATTCTATGAAATTTAATTAGCAATTCTATTCTAGAAAGCAATAAAACTATGTTTTTAGGAAAGCACTAAAATCCTATTTTAATAGAAAGGAAAGAAAAATTCTACTCTAAGAGAAATTGAAAATGAAAATTAACTATTTGAGAAAAAAATTAAGACATGTGAATGTGTGTACATCAATTAGAGTTCATTCATATGAAAATTTAGCATCTATTTCTAAGAAGAGTGAATGTAAGATTGAAAACAAATAAAATATTTTTATGTTTTTGTAAGTTTACTCAGGTGCTTGACCTATAGAAAGCTAAGAGAAGTAGGTGAGTGAAATACAGATCAAAACTAGCTAAAGAAATGGAACATTAAATCCAAATATTGAAACAAACCAAAGCATTACAAATGAAGTGAATTCTTAATGACACTAAACTAATCTAGCTCTTACTTTTGTGGGAGGTCCACCTGAGATGCACGAGTAGTTGTAAACTTCAGATAAAGAACTTGAATAAACCACCAACGCTTTTAAAAACACCATAATAGAGATTATATTACTGGAAGTGTATACACATAGGTTGCAAAATGAAAAAAAGTTTGGGATTCAAGTAAACTATTAAGACTATCTATTCTCTTCCAATTGAACCAATTTAGAAAGTATTCAAATACAAATTTATGAGAGTCTATTGGCTAAAAACTAGTTACATACAGAAACATATCAATAATTTATTTTTATCATAGTTCTTCCTTTTCATGATTCACTATTGGAGAAATCAATTATCAAAGGAACACATCATCACCTTTAATATATTATTCCATCTTTCAATCACGAGACCTTTCTTGCTTGACTTGAATCTCACTCACTTGATATTATGCCTTCTAAAGATGTGCTAGGTATTCCTTTTAACGCAAGTTTTACTTTAGTGTTGTGGTTGATGCATGGACATCTACATTTTGTTGAAATGTGGATCACAATATTGACATCATTTGGAAACTTCTTATATTCATTGGTTGAGTTATAGCTTGTGGGATCTTATAAAACCTTTGATTTAGCTACAAAATGTTATTGGATCTACGAAATTCAAGATTTGGTAGCTTATCCCTAATCGAATAAATTTCATAAAGAAAACCATATATAATATTGGTGAAAGTAATTGATTTTTAACTTATTACTAAATTATATCTCTTTGATGGATTTAAAATCAAGATATAGGTATGGTGGTATGAAGATAAGTGGAAAAATAGGTGAAATATATGGAGATAAGTGAAAAACCAAAGAGATCTTGCAGGCTTGACATCTGCGTATATTTAAAGCCTTATATGTAAAGGAAAACTTCTCCATGACTCCAGTGAGTTAAATGATTACTGCATTTCAGTGAACTCAACCATATTCTTCAATCTGAAACTACACGGTGGAGCTCCTAATGGTTTTGTATCTTTCACGAATGCAGTGATCTGGAAGACTTCTACCCCTATAAATAAAATTCAAAATAACCTAGGCCCATATATTACAAAAAAAATGGAACAAGTACTAGCCATGGAAGCTAAACTTTCTAAGGTTGATTCTCTATTCTCTATCATCCATTCCAAGTATATTAATTGTAGGTTTAATTTCTTCTGGCCTAAATCTAAAACATTGCACCGGTGGGATTTTTCTTCTTAGACTCCCAACTATGACATTTATTTACGCTCCAAACGATTCTTAATTATTAAATTTGATAAACAAAAATGATTTAGAGAATATTTGGAATGATGGGCCATGGATATAGGGTAGATTTGTGCTCATCATTACCCCATGGTTCCAATATTTTGATCGTACAAATATGGCGGTCTCCACAATATTAGTTTGTGTGAGACTTCCAAATATCCCTCTTCGTTTTTGGCACCAAGGGGTCCTAAATGATATTGGGTAAGTTCAAGCAGAGAGACCTTCAAAGAAGAGAGAAAGGTTTATTTATGTTTTCCAATTTTTTTTGTAGAGATAAACCTTAGCATGTAGATATTGGATTGTCAGATTGGAATTGTTGATGAAGTTTTAATCAAAATTATAAGGAACAAACCTAGACTACTGCTCTCCAAACATTAATTAACAATTTAGAAAAAAAATATCAGGCATGAAAGAAGAAATAAAACACATGAAACAAGTATTTTTATTCAAGGAAAGAAATATGCTAAAAACCCCAACATTTGCTTGCATTAATCAAATGAATAGAGATGCATTATAATTTCTTTTCTCAATTGAGCTCACCCTACAAGTGCACAACTTATCTCTCTACTCACTAAAGGCCTCTAATCGAAACTTTGTTAAAATTTTCCTTATATTGAGCTCTTATTTCCTTGATTTGTTCCTTGCAAAATTAACCCTTATTATTTAGGAAACTCCTCTCATTGAATTGTGCAATTACTTAGGTTGATCATATGACTACATGTAACACTTGTACATCAATGTTAGTCTACAACTGATGTTAGCCTGCATTGGAATCTCCACCTCAATTGGGTAAATCAAATTATCTACATGCACTAGCTATTTTAGGTTGGTTGACCAGCTAACTAGATGATCACTAAGTTTGATTGAGGTCATATTGCTTAACTGGCCTTCTGCTAGTTCCTCCAAAAGTTGGAACTAATTTAACTAAAAACAACCTAAGATAGTTGACCTGGATTTCTACAAACTAGTAATCACATATGAAGAACTGAAATTTAACTCCTCCAACTTGATTTTAATTAGTAAACTAGATGAAAAAATACATGTCACGCAAGCTAACATCATCGAAGTTCTCTATTGATGTGGAAATTCAAATTTTCTTAATTTAATCAAGGCAAAATTGAATTGAGAATTTCTTGCTACAATTTTTCAACACTCCCTATTAGCAAGAAAGAAATTAATATCCACCACTATACCACATCTACGGAACTCAAACTTCCCTTTTGAAATTCAAAATAACATTATATTGTTCCTCTGTCGGAAGGTGCTACAACAACATTATCTTCCTCTACATATAGTCCCATAAATGGTGCTACCTAATATATATATATAATATTATATATATATATATATATATATATATATATATATATATATATATATATATACATATATATATTCTTGGATCGATATTGAAAATAGGATTTTCAGAGAGCATGATGCAACTATGATTATCATAGTATATCACAGTTGGATCCATAATGTGACCAAATAGTGAAAAAATGATCTTTCTCATCGAGATCACCTCACATGCTCCTTGAAGTATATTGCCTCTCATCGGTTAGCAACTATCCATGTGGAACCTATGAAGTATATGATTGGCATACTTTCCCTGAGAGACCAATAGTTCCCCATCACCTTGCCATATTTCCAATCCAAGGAGGTAGTGCATGAGACCCATGTGCTTCATTTAAAAATCCCTTGGAAGGTCCTCCTTACAATATTTGAACAGTTTCTCATGACCAGTTAAAAACAAGTCATCAACATATAAGACAATAATCAACAATTTACCTTCTACTAAGATATGGTGGATGTTTGCATCTGCTTCACTTTAGGTGAAGTCCAAACTAGTGAGATAACTACCGATCGTGGTGTACCAAGCACGAGGGGCTTTCTTGAGACTATACAATGCTCGCTTAAGTCTACATACATGACACTCCTAATCAAAACTATCAAAGCCTTCCGGTTCCTCGGTGTACACTTCCTCCTCAATAAATCCATTGAGGAATGTTGTTTTCACATCCATATGGTGGATATTCCACCCCATATGTGCATCTAGAGAAAGAATTGATTTAATGGATGCGTACCTTTCTACCAAAAAAAAGGTCTCCTCATAGTCAATCCCTAAACTTGAGAGTACCTCTTGGCCATAAATCTGGCCTTATACTTTTCTATGCTTCTGTCTATTGAATGATTTACCTTGAAGATCCATATCAAGCTGACAACTAATTTGTCTCCTAGCCTTGGGATCACATCCCAAACAATGTGCTTTACAATGGATTCACATTCCTCCATCATTACGTCAAACCATACATGTTTCTCTACTTCTTCTTCAAAATAGGATGGATCAATCTCTACAAGCTTAGTAATTAGAGCCATGTAGACAGTGTAATGATCTCGTGGCCTTCTCTTCCTATGAAAGGACCACCCACATTCTCCCTTGCATCCCACACAAGTCTCTCAACTTCGCTAGCCCTTATTCTACCTTCTATGGATGGTTCTACTTGAGTGGTTATCTTCACTCTCTACTCCTCAACTTGTGGCTACTCCACAAATTCTTGAGGTTCCTCCTTTGGAGCTAAAAGATCCACTTTTTTGGGATATGAATCCCCCTCCCAAGAGAGCACCACATCACCTTCTCTTCATCAAAATTTTCATCCCTTCGCACAACTTGCATTCTGAGGTATGGCAAGTGACAAAATAGTTGTGGGATTTTCGATATAACCGACACATATCCCAAATTTTGTTGTTGCCTCTAGCTTCTTCCTTGATTATTTGGAGACATGGCATTAAACAGAGGCTCCAAAAATCTTGAAGTGTGAGACATCCAACTTTCTCCCAGAGAAAGCCCCCTCTAGTGTAATCATGCCCAGAATTCGATGAGGACTCTAATTATGTAAACAGATTATTGTGTTGCATGCCTTAGACAACAAATGCATAGGTAGGCCTTAATCATGCAATGCAATACTCGTTGATTTGACAATATTATATCTCTTTCCCTCAACCACCCCATTTTGCTGTAGGTTTTGTGGTGTTGTCACCTTTCTTCAAATTCCTTCTTTTGCACATAAATTTTTAAGTTCATTCAACAAGTACTCACCTCCATTATCACTCTTGAGAGCCTTCACCTTCTTTCCCATTTCTTTCTTAACTAGTGCCTTGAATTCAACGAACTTGGAGAATATCTCATACATCCTCCACATGAAGAAGATCCAACAATTCCATGAGAATTCATTAATAAAAATGGAAAAATATTTGTTCCTAGTTGTGGAGGTTTTGTAGAAAGGTCCTAAGACAATAGATCAGATCCTTTCAAGGACTGCATGTTCTTTGTTGTCCCAATCATGGAATTTCGATTTTGTGAACTTCCCCAAAGTACATACTTTGTATACATCCTACTTCCCAAGTGCTCATTTGGGGAGGCATGTGGTTATTTGTTGCATGATCTTCAAAGCACCATGATGTATATGGGTAAGTCTTCTATTCCAAATTTCACTGACATCGCAGCTCTACATCTTCCCCACCTTTCTACTCAATGCAACACAGTCCTCCACATCTAGCTTGTATAGGTTCTTCACATTAATACCGATTTTCTTCACCTATCCCATGTCTATGTGTATAATGAACTCCTTTCCTCTGCTGAATATCACATCATAGCCATGGTCTTCCAAAACTTCAATAGAGAAAATATTTTTCTTTATTCTTAGAATGAACATGACATCCTTGAGCTTGAGGAGGGGGCTCGACTTCCTATGAAAGGTGACTGTACCAATCCTTATTGTGTTATAAATTGTGTCATGCCTCTTCTCGATGTGCATCTACAAATATCTCTCCTCTAAGTCACTGAAAAAGTCTTGATTTCTTGCCATGTTGAACGATTCACCTGAGTCCAAGTATTACATGCTCCCCATCAATGTCTTAGCCATGCATGCAATGAGGGTAAAGTAAATCTCACACTGTGAAGACAAATATTCACCCACTACTGCTCTTGAGGTCTTCTTGTGTTTATTCTTGTCTGGACACTTCGTGGCATAGTGCCCAAATTCATGAAAATGGAAGCATTTAATTTTTGACAAATATTTCTTCTTTCCCCCTTCACTAGATTGTAGTTTGGATTGTGATTTCTTCCCATTTCCTTTATTTTCATTTCCATCCGATGAAATTTTTTCTTCATCCATACCCTCAAATGAAGTCCCATCTATAGTATTCCACCTTATTTCCTCTTGTACCAAATTAGACCATAAGTCCTCCCAACTTGGTAGTTTCTCCCTCCCATTCACCATATCTTGATAGTTATGCTAGCTCTTGGTAAGGACCAAAAGGAATATAGTTACCAAGTCTTCTTCAGGGACACTAACATTGACCACGCCATTTTCATCACAACACAATATAAATGTTCTCAAATACTGTGAAATTGTGGCATTCTTCTACATCTTAATACTTCAAAGTTTATCTTTTAGCGCCAGCTTCTTGTGGTAACTATTATTCTTGGAAAATTATGTCAGTGCTTCCCACATTGCAAACAAAGTTTCTCTTCCATGGATATTCGAGACAATATGATCTTGTACTCCCTCCAATATTATTCTCCTCACCTTTCCTATATCTTTCTTTCACTGAGCTATGTTTTGGGCATGGGATGCTTAAGGTTTTGAAACATTTTTCTTGATACATCATATCAATCCATTATCATCCAATATCACCTCCATGTGATCCTTCCATGGAAAAGAAATTGAGGTTATTTCCAAGGCATACTCTAGCCTTAGTCCATTGAAGACCATCTTCTTAGATCTTAAGAAATCTTGCTATATTGATCTTCGAATTCGAACCTCTATGGAACAACTTCGAATTTCTTGATCTAATGTAAATATACCTTTGATGCCTTGTAGAAATATGTATATTTGCAAATTCTCATGAAATTTTAGTCAAAATCCCAAGACACAAACCTACACTACTGCTATACAAACATTAACTCACAATTTAAAACAAAAATCTCAGATGTGCAAGAAGAAATAAAACACATGCAAAAAGTATTTTAATATGGGGAAAGAAATGTGCTAAAAAACCCCAAAGCCATATTGCATTAATCAAACGAATATAGATGTATTACAAGTTATTTTCTCAACTAAGCTCACCCTACACATGCACAACCTATCTCTCTACTCACTGAAGACCT
The DNA here is from genome assembly GCA_000404065.3 of Pinus taeda. Taxonomy (NCBI): domain Eukaryota; kingdom Viridiplantae; phylum Streptophyta; class Pinopsida; order Pinales; family Pinaceae; genus Pinus; species Pinus taeda. The sequence goes on from APFE030741261.1 coordinate 175,549, forward strand.
TGACTTAGTCAAAGTTTTCCTTAGCTTGAGCTCCTCTTTCATCTTTTTGTTCCTTGAAAAATCAGCCATTATTATTTAGAAAAATACTCTACTTGAATTTCACCATTCCTTAGGTTGATCATCTGACTACATTTAACATATGTAGACTTAAGACTATTCTATGTGAGTCATGTTACACTTCCTTGGAATCTCCACCTCAACTAGGTAACTAGATTTTTTTTGCACGTGCTAGTTTTTTTGGGTTGATTGATTAGTTAAATGGATGATCATTGAGTTTTAATGAAGTTCCACTGCTTAACTAATGTTCCAAAATTTCCTCCAAAACTTGGAACCAGTTTAACTAAGAAAACCTGAGATAATTTTCCTTTATTTCTATAAATTAGCAATCACACTTGTAGAATTGAACTTTAGCTCCTCTCACTTGAATTTATTGAGTAAAATGGATGACACAAGAAATATCACAGAATTTAACATCATCCAAGTTCTCTGTTGATGTGGAAAATGAAATTTTCTCAATTTAATCAACGCAAAATCAAATTGAGAAATTTGTGCTGCTTTTTTTCAACATAGGAAAATTCTACATGACCATATTATATTGAAACATAATTTTTTTAGTGATCCCAAGTATTATATTACAAGAAATTTGAATTTACATGTTGAATATGTTTCCCAAATATAACATTTGCAAAACACTTTCCCTTATTCTAAAAAGAACCCCAAAAAGAAAAAGACGTGGATCCGAAGGCCAAAAGGATGCCAGGCGTTAATCCCACACCTCTCAGGTCAAGAAGTAAAAAATAACATGGAGAACCATCCATCTCAAACAGAAGTGGGTTCTCATACTCGATATGTTCCATGAAGAGAAGAGGATGTTAGAACTTAATCTGAAATTGTAACCTTAATTGAGAAGGGTGTTGAATTATATGATATTTTGGAATTTGATGGATGGGGGGGCACAAAAAGAGAACATGTTTCTAAGAGCTCAGACTGAAACAAAGAACCTTCACTAAAGGAGACAAATAGAGATCTGGAAATGTTTCTTGTTGAACCAAATTCTAAAGGATGGTAGAAAGTGTAGAAAAAAAACGAAAAAGAGAGAATCTAAGTGGATATTTTCACACTTAAATTTGAATATTTTATCTTGTAAGATTTTTACTAATCTTTTTTTCCTTTTAGCTTAATCCCTTAAGCTGTATAGCCAAAATACTTACATCATATAGAAATAATTTTTCTCTGTCTTTTCTGATTAATAAAATTATGGGCAATTTTCTTAGGAAAAAAAATACTTATACATAATTAATATATTAATATTTAATACTTAATATATTATTATATATTTAATTATGACATCAATATATATATATATATATATATAATATATATATAATATATATATATATATATATATATATATATATATATATATATATATTAGAACATTAGTATAACATTAATAACATTTAAATAATGTCAATAACAGTTTAAGGTAACAATAATGACACATTAATAATATATGAATCTATACATTAACATATGTTACCTATGGTTGACTATTATTAACCTAGTCAACTACAGTCAACATGGGCATCATAGCCAACAATAATCAACACGAATACTATGGTGAACCATATTTACCACATGCATCGCGGTCCATGTGTAGATGAGCAATATTGAACCATAGTAAGCTATATTGGACCATAGGGTATTGCCATGGTTGACCATGGAGGCCTATTGTGAACACCATGCTTAATCATTAACAACTACCATTGTAATGGTAACCATAGTCAAACTATATTCAAACCATGGTAAGCTATAACATATATAGTTGTGGAATTCTCGAAGCATATATAGTCGATCATAATCAACTGTGGCTGAATATATTCAAACTATCGTAAACCAATGGTAAATCATAATCAAACCATGTTCAACCATAGTCAATCACGATCAACCATAATCATACAATCATTAAGCATAGTCATTACTAGTCAAAACATAGCCAACGATGTTTAAGCATGGTGAACATGGACAACTATCATGAATTGTGATCAAGCATAGTAAAAAAATTGTTAAACATAGTCATTCATATTCAAAACATCGTATGTGATATTTAAATAGGATGAATATGGAAAAACATGGTCAATGATAGCCAAAAAATTATTAACCATGTAGTCAAAACATAGTTAGAGATGTTTAACAATAGTGGCACATGGTCAACCATATTGTAGCGATGGTCAACTATTGTACCCATTGTTGACTATACTTAACTATTATTTTACTATAGTTTACTATGGTCACCATGGTCAACCATTGTCAACCATAGTTGACTCTAGTCATCATGGTTGACAATCATGAATCATGGTTAGACGTGTTTAACCATGGGCAATCGTGGTTATCTTTGGTCAACCATAGTCACCATAATCAACCATTGAAAATCATGTTCAACCCATGCTCAACATGGCTAACAATGGGTAATATGGTCAAACATGGTCAACCTACATCACCATTGTTGAGTTAGGTTGACCATGATCAATCTTGGTCAACCGTATAACATTATTATTGATATTGACTATATTGCAAATCAAATGGCATGAACATGTAATGTGAAATTATAGAAAAACAACGTAATGTTGTTGTATAAGAAGGATTCAAAGATCTTTTTTTAAAGATAAATGCTTTGACAATGTGATGAAAAAAGCTATCACATTATGAAAAATAAACTAATGTGACAAAAAAGTCAACCCCTGATTGTGACAAACATGTTATGGTGGTGGAATTGTATAGAAATCTATCCAAGCTTGCATTGTGACAAAAGTTATCAAAATGTTACATTGCATTACAAGTTATCCAATGTCATAGTGTGCCAATACGGAACTAGTAAAACATATTTAATAATGTGGTTGACTATGTTCAAGTATTTTTTACTATGTTTGATAGTTAACACTCCTCAACTTTCGTCAAACATAATCGCCTATTAATATTATTGATCAATACTAATAATGAAATATGTTATCATGTTGTAATGGTATAAAAATATTTCCAACATCGCAATATGAAAAACATTTTTGCAATTTTACATTACATTACATTTTATCCAACATCACAATGCGACATTGCAACATTAGTCAAGCACATATACTAATGTGGTTGACAATGCTTGACTATGTTTGATAGTCAATAGTCTTCAACTTCGGTCAAGCATAATCACCTATTAATTTATTGCATAATATTAATAATTGAACATAGTCAACCAAAATAGTTAAAAATATTTATAAAACTCAATCTATATAGTTCATCGTGATAAAACTTAATGAACCCTCTATTTACCATATTTAAAAGTAGTCAACCTTGTTTTCTCATAGTTTTCAATCAGTGTAACTCGACTAAATTCAATTACAGTGAGTTGAACAAAGTTAAACATTGTAAATATTAGTCAACTAACATCATCCTTAGCTGGTCGTAATCAATATTTATAAATATTTAATAATAACTATTAATATTAATAAAATTAACTAATAATAATAAGATTAATAGTAATAATATTAATATTAAGCTTATCTATCTTATTATAATTATTATTATACATAATATTAATATTTAACAATGATCAAACTTGGTTAACACTATAACATTATTATTAATATTAATAAATTTGGCTAACAATAGTAGTAGTTATTAATTGGTTGACTACATTATTATTATTATTATTATTATATGATTGAATATATTATTAATAGTTGACCATGATCAAAGTTAGTCAACTTTATGTTTACCATAGTTGATAATACTTAACATTATTCACTCATATTCATCATGAGTTAGTGTAACTTGAGCATATTGATTTACAATCAACCACGATTGAACAAAGCTAATCAAGGTGATCCTTAATCAACCAAGTTCAATCTTTGTCACTCATTTTAAAGGTTTAAAAATATTTAATAATAATATGAATAAAGCTAATGTTTAATAACAGTAATATTGATAAAGTTAATGTTGTAGAGATTTGTGGATAACACTGTGTAATATGTGTGATCTGTAGTGGCTAACATGTCATGTAGTGGCTAATATCTCCTGTACCGGCTAATATATTTATGGAACACTTTGAATCTTGAGCTCTCAATTCTTGGCATCTCAAACTCAAACCTTGGTTCATGTTTGTGGATGAAACCTTTGTCATTTGGTAACACTGCCTTCCTACACCGGATTCCTTCAATTCCCATCTTAATATCATTTCCCCTTATATCCATTTTACTATGGAAATTGAAACCAACAAATCCCTTCATTTATTAGATGTAATTGTTACCTACCTCCCTAATGGCTTCCTGTCACATCAAATATTCCAAAAAAAGACTCATACTAACCATTATCTCCACACCATTTCTCATCACCACCCATCCCAAAAGTCTGGGGTTCTCAAAACCCTCTTCTCTAGATCTTCAAAAATCAATGCCCCCTAGCTTCTTTTAGCTGAAAAATCCCATATAGTGAAGGCTTTCAAAGCAAATGGCTATTCCTTTGCTCAGATCTCTAAATCTCTCGAGTCTGTTGCTCACCTTAAACCCAATAGTCTGAATCCGTCCTCCTCTTGTGGCCTTGTCAACATCCTTTATATCAAAGGGACCACTGATCTTAATCCTAATATTTTGACTAAGAAAATCATTAAAACCATATCTAATCCCCACAGAACCCTTAAAAAATTGTTTCGATTAGCCAAAGACATATCAGCCACCATACTAGGAACACGAGTTTATAAAATTCCTTTTTCTTGAAGTAAATCTTATATTGGTCAAGTGGGATATCCTTTCAAAGCCCACCTCAAGGAGAACATTGCTGACACCAACCATAACCATATTTGAATGTTTTTCCTCGCAAATCACTCATATATATCCAAGCTCTTGAGTTGTTTCAATTAATCAAAAACTTTTGCCTCTACACCATTCGACAACTCTTGTATTATTCGAGAAGCCCTCAAAATAGAGAAGAACCCTAATAACTTTAATAGTGAGGATGGTTACAAACACAACCATTTCTAGAAATTGGTCATCCACCATCTCACCCATTGACTCTTGTCCCAACCTTGATTTCTATTCCCCCTATCAATTTTCCTATTTTTAACCCTTTTTATCCTTCCCTTTATCTGGAATTTTTGGTTTTCTTAGAGAATTCCTAACTTTATCTAATATACTTGAATTCCTATATGCTTCATCTATTTAGGATTTACAAACAAATATAGATCATTATTTTCATCATTAATCTGGGTATGTTTGTTAGTACTTTTTCAATATATAAATTTTCAAATAATTATTAATATCTAATAATAAATAAAAAAGATTACTTTTGAATTCCCATCTATATCTTTTATGAATAAAACAATTTATTTTTCAATTATATAATCAAAATTAAATAAAAAGGTATAATTTCTATTTTCACGATTATGGAATTAACAATGTTATGAAACCAGCTCAAGAAAAGATAGATCAACGCCTTCGAATTCAGCCTCTTTGAGGGGGCAACCTCCTTTACATTACATAAATGAACAATTCTTGGACGATTCAAATGAAAATACCTCCTCTATATATATAGGAGTCTAAGGGGTCATAACATAATCAAAGCCTACATAACAATAATAATGTAAGGGCACAATAATAACAATAGTGGGCTTCTATGGGGCACAATAGTAACAATATGGGTACTACATGGGTACATCAATATAATAAGTGGGTTGTACTAATCATAATAAGGGGTTAGACTAGTAGTATAGGGGCCTAACATGCCCCTCTCCTTCAAAAAGTGTTGTCCTCAATGCTTGAGTAGTTCTTGATGCTTATGTATAAAATTATTGTCCTCCCATGTGGAATATTCAGTGGGTAAATTCTTCTACTTGATGAGATACTCTGAAATTGATCGATTTCGTAGTTGTCGGGTTCTTGTTTCTGTGACTGCTCCAGGTTCCAATATGGTTTTTCCTTCCTCCTCAATTTCTCGCAATATCGTTTGAATTGGGATATTTTGCAACTTTTGAATAAGTGGACATACTTCTTCGTCTTTCTTCCATTCATCCCTTGCCTCGTTTATCCAATATGGTTGGATAATAGAAATAGCACAAAACAATGATTCCACATCCTCATCCTTGAAGAGTCTTCCCATTGGGTTAGGTCGCCATTTTTTAAGTGCATGTAATATCGCCAACATTTCCTTCTCATAAATAGCTTGCTTGAGATGTAGCAGTAAAAATACCCAATCACCTACATCAAAATATTTTTCACTATGATGTTGATCTACCTGTTGTTTCATTTGATTTTGCACTGAAGTGGCGTTATCCTTTAAAAGTTGGAGAACTTGTTGTTGATGCTCGATGTGATCTTCCACTGCTTGAACCTTTTTCTTCTTGATATTTCCTTCTATCTCTAGAGTTTGAGGAGTGGTACTTTCTTCTAATCCTTTACAAGATATGGTCGGATTCATTTCTTGATGCTCGATGTGATCTTTCACTTCTTTGAACATTTTTCTTCTTGATATGTCCTTCTATCTTGATAGTTTGAGGAGTTGTAATTTCGACGAAGGAATTAGAAGATATGGTCGGATTCATTTCTTCTTTCTTGATGTGATATTTCACTTTTTGCACCTTTTTCTTCTTGATATGTCCTTCTATATTGAGAGTTTGAGGAGTGATAATGTTTGCCAATGCTTTACAAGATATGGTCTGATTCATTTCTTCTTTCTCTTGGGTGGGGTCCTGGTGTATATCCTCTTCTTTTGATGTTTCTTGATCCTTTTCTTCCTCGTCTCCATAATCTATGTAAAATAATTTATTCTCAGCACACTTATGACCTTTAGTTCATTTGCTATCACAATTGTAACAAAGCCTTTTTTGTCTTTTTTCTTCCAATTGTTTTGGTGTAACCCTTGTAGGTTGTGGAAGGCTGGGAGAAACAACACTTCCATCTTTATAGTTATGAGGGGTAGACTTCCTTGTTGCCATAATTTTACTTTCCAATATGTGACAAAGCCCTTTTACTATTTCCAATTTTTGTGTTGTTGCTCTAAAGAAGGTGTTGCTCTTTGTATCGTCATAATGTACTATAATTTCCTCTGTGAAAATTGACCACGTAACAAGTTTTTTACGAGAACAAAGCCATTTATACCATAAAAATTGATCTGGTTCTAAATATGAAGATGCAATACATACCTTTTGTAACAGTGGTACACCATGTAGATCAAAATATTGCTCCATCTGACGTATCCAATTTACCGGATCCTTGCCATCAAAATTCCTCATCTTGCTTTTTCTTGACTTTAGGAGCTAGATCCTGAAATGACTGTAACTCTGTACTTTTAGATCTTTAAGTTCTGAAACTACGATCTCTTGTAGTCCTCTATGTCCTCTTTCTAATGCCACCAGTCTGACCCGAATTGGATTTTCCAATGAAGAGTTATGCCAAATCTCCCACAGTGACCTCATTATAGACTAATTTAGTAGAGTGAACTTGTACGACGTACCATGTGTCCTTGTTTTGACCTTTGGATTTGAAAAATATATCCAATAAACTACAGTCCGTCTTTTTTCTTTACCTTTTTACAAAATTTCAATCTAATGTTGAGAGAGAAAGTTATGACGATTTTCCCCAGGTCACCTGTTTTGAATGTAATTCTGGATTTTGCAAAAGAACCAACTTCCTCAGATCATATCTCTGAAAATATAGTGCGAAAAGCTCTGAAATTCGGACCTGAGATTCAACGCGATGTGTTCTCAAATGGTTTTTTTTTAGCTTCTGAAACGTCGCAAAAAAACAGTTACAGCGAAAATGCCACGTTGAATCCAAAGCTCCGATACCAAATCAACGCTTTAGAATTCAGCCTCTTTGAGGGGGCAACCTCCTTTACATTACATAAATGAACAATTCTTGGATGATTCAAATGAATATACCTCCTCTCTATATAGGAGCCTAAGGGGTCATAACGTAATCAGAGCCTACATAACAATAATAATGTAAGGGCACAATAATAACAATAGTGGGCTTCTATGGGGCACAATAGTAACAAAATGGGTACTATATGGGTACATCAATATAATAAGTGGGTTGTACTAATAAAAATAAGGGGTTACACTAGTAGTATAGCGGCCTAACAAACAACTCCTCATTTAATTATTATTATTATTGGTTGGTCAAATTGTTTAAAAAGTGTAATTGGTCAATTATGATTTATTCAATTAAAATTTGACTCTTAATCCAACATCCAAAAATGTCCTCTGGGATGCAGGTGCTCAGCAAGGACAATGAGGTGGCGTTTGAACGGAACAACATGTGGCCAAACCACATGGCCCTCCATAATCTAGCACACTTGTCTAAAAATGACATTAACAATAGCCATAAATGGAAATTAAGAGAGCTTTGTCTCCAAACTGTCTGCAACCACCCACCTTGGCTACACGCAAAAATGAATTCCAGTGATACTCTTACGACTACACCTGTCCATCATCCTCTGTGTCTGGAATGCCTCTGTCCTCAAGCTCCTACTGCACCCAGCTCTAGCACTACCACTAGGAGGCACTGCCACCTCCTCTGCTGCATTGAATTAGGCTAGGGAATTCACTTCACTCAGATCCTGACTTTCCATTTCGTCTTCCACTTGGCCTCTGCAGCTAGTCCCTCCTCAGAGCTGCCCATAAATTTTACTGAGCCTCTGCATCACTCTGAGCCTAATTTTGGAAGAAATTATCAAAATTCTAGTGTCAACATGCTGAGAATGCATCAGCGTATGCGTAGCCGCAAGGATGGAAGCAAAGGAAGTTTGGCTCGTCCCCCACATTCTCTGTTTTTTATTCCACTTCCTCTCTGGCCCAGTAGATAACAAGGTGCTACCTAAACACCCGCAGCGACAGAGGCTGCTTTCAACCTCACCACCTCCATTTGACGCCCCCTGCCACACCTCCCAATGGCATTCCTTCCAATCCTACTTCCCCCCCTAGGGGCTCTCGTTCCAATGCACAGACACATATCCATTCTGCCTAATTCACCTTTTCGTTCATCCATGAACAGGCCCATCATATCTACCACTATCTCCATAATCTTTCATGAGACAAAGCAAGCAATTGAGGGACAGTCCAATGAAGGTGGTGGCAACACCAGAATAATTGAGGAGCAGGCGACTGATGGTGGTGGCCACAACAGAGCAGATTTGGACATGGCTCAGACAAGCACCCACAAAGTAGGGACACTGAAATCTGAGAAGGAGATGGGACAAACGGGGAAGGAGGCAGACCAAGACTAGAATGTAGAAGAAGTCATGTATCCTTACTGTTGTTTCATTGAAGAGGAACAACTGGCACAACAGTAGACAACACGAAGGTTTCCCAAAAGGCAGTTGTCGATATGGAGGAGTACATGTGCTTCATTGTGGAGGAACACCCGTCATGTCCACCTCACACCTAGTCAGCCACTCTAGTTGCCATGTGTTTTCCACATAGCTCGCCACACAGCCTGCCACGTGTCTGCTTTTTCTCAGGTTTTTATTGGAAACTTTTGCTTTCTAGTTTCTTTAATGGGGGTTCCAGAAAAACTCATGGTATTAGGTTCATTGGTTGGTTTCTATTTCACCTTGAAAAACTGATAAACAATTGTGCAGAATTGTTGGTTTCTCCAGCATGGGCAACAAGTTAAATTTTGTACTCATTTTTTGATTCGGACTGGTTTCCCATTATGGGTAGTCTAGAAGTTGTTTTTGTTGTTTTTTGCTAACACTTAGGCATGGGTATGCATAGGCTAAGGCCTCAGTGTACAATATTTTTTCAGTAATAGAATTAGCCTAACTTAGAAAAGAAAAAAAAAACATCCAAAAATTTTCCTATTAGAAATCTCTCTCAAAGTTGTTTACTCTGAAGGCTCTCTGTGGTCGTTGGTGATAGATGGAGTCACCATCTGAAACATTCAACAGATCACACACATTATACAGTGTTATCCAGAAATCTATACAATATGATTAATTGTGGAAGTCTCCTATCGCTCAAAGTTCATGTTTAATAATAATAATATTAATAAAGTTAAATTTAAAATTAAAGTTTAAAAATAATAATAACAATAACTTTTAATATATTATTATTATTATTATATGAATGCATATATTATTAATAATTGACTATCATTGAATTTGGTCAACTCAACTCTATAATAATAATATTAAGAGTTGACTAATCTTATCCACATGCCTAATTATAATGATATTGGAGTTATGATTAAGATTTAATATTTAATAATAATAATAATAGTGTTTATGAATAAGGTTTAATAATAATAATAATAATAATAACAAGGCTCATTAGATTGTTGTTATTATTATTACTATATAATTGAATATGTTATTAATAGTTTACCATGATCTAAATTGGTTAATCTTGTGTTTATCATAGTCAACTATAGGTAACTTTGATCACTCATATTCCTCGATCACTCATAGTCCTCTTTAATCAACATAACTCGGCCATTTTCAATTATAGTCAACTATTTTGAACCAACTTCAACCAAGGTTAAGCTTAGTCAACTAAGATCAACCTTAATTGTTCATAGTCTAGATTTAAAATGTTTAATAATAATGTTAATAATATTAACAATATTGACTATTAATAATGTTAATCATATTATCAATACTATACTATTATTGCAATGTGATTTAATATATTATTATTAATATAAACAATAATAATATTATTATTAATACTATTAATATTTATACATTAATATAAAAGATAATATTAAAAAGGTTTATCAATAATATTAATATTAGTTTTTCTAAAAAACGTTTAATATTCAATAATAATATTAACATATGTGAATAAAAGTAAATGAGGTTGAGAAATAATAGTAATATTAATCTTAAGGTTGACTATATCATAGTTACCTATGGTTATCATGTTTTACTATGATTAATCATACTTAACTATTATAGCTTGTAGGTAACTATGGTCAACATGGTCAACTATCAACAACTATGGTTGACTCTATTGACAATAGTCAACCACGTTTAACCATCAACATTAGTTAGCTACCCTAAGCCATCTTCCACAACGGTCATCAATCATCAACCATGGCCAACCATGGTCATCCCTAGTTAACCATAGTCAACCTTGGATAACGATAGCCAACACATGATCAACAAGGAAAACCATGGTCAACCATGGTTAGCATGGTCAAACATGTTTGATCTTAGCTAACAATGGTCGACATTAATATGACATTATGAAGTAGACATAACATTAATATTTTGTTACATTAATAATTGACCATGGTCAAATTAATCCTTGATCAATGATATTCAATTAAGGTCAACCTCTTCAACCCTTATCAAACTCCTCAACCATCTTCAACCATTGTAAGCCATGGTCAACAAATCCACACCACACATGTACCACAACCACATTATTAAATTTGGTTCATACACATCAATTAACATAATTTTCTACCTCTTATACACTAATTAAGCCTTGGTCAATGATATTCAACCAAGGTGAACCTCACCAACCATGATCAAACTCCTCAACCCTCTTCAACCATTGTAAACCATGGTCAACAAATCCTCCCTACACATATCTAGTACAACCGCATTAGTAGATGTAATTGATATACACCATCTAACATCATTTTCCACCACTTATGCACTAATTAGTGTATCAAAATTGAGATGATCCACATATATCAACCACAATCACTAATATAATTGTGTTAGTATTAAATGATTTATTCACTATTATAATAATTGTATTACATTTGTACCTTATGATATAAATATTTATTTTTAATATTTCAAATTTTAAATTTATATAAAATTTTCATATAACCCAAATGGGTGATATTCTATTTAATTTCCTTTAAATTATCTTTATATCAATGAAATATATTGTTATTTCAATCATCAATATATTTATTTTCCAATCTTAAATAATATTATCATCATACAATCACATATTACACATAATTGACTATTACTTATTACTTTTCAAAACAACTAAGTATAACCATAAAAATAATGGTTAATACACTTTCATGTTTTAACTTTCTTTTCAATTACCTTATCGTTTCGTCACTCCTTTGTTGAATTTGTAGTAAACTCGATGAAGTTTAATAAATAGTTTATGAATTTAACCACATAAAAATAGTTTTATATTTTCATGTTTTAACATTGTCAGCAATTATCTCTAATTGCGAATTTGTTGATCTTTTATCCTAGGTTGAAGTTCAATGAATGCAATTTATCGTTTGATCACGATAATAACATTTGACAAATTGCTTCCTATGCCTTGATTACGATAATAACCACATGCCACACAGATTGCTTATTGCTTTAGGAATTTACTTGAAGACCAAATCTACTCTACCAATTCACCCACAACATTTAAAATAAAATATAACAAATTGTTACCTTCCTGGTTTGGAGTGCAATCAACCTAATCCATGATACATTACCTAGTACTAAATAGAATGTGAGTTTTGGCTGGACGTAAACCAAAATTCACGCTATTTTTTCGTACGAGGTTATATATATATATATAATATATATACTAGTTTTCGTGTTTAAAGGCTCAATGAATTTAACATTTAAATTAAAATTTAGTGAAAGAGTTTTTATTATTTTATAGAAAAGTTTGTTGATACGTTTTTTTTAAAGTTAATATTTTATTAATCTTCAAAAAAATAGTATATGTAGATTGTCTCAAGATAGGCAGTGTTATTTGGATTCAGTTTGTTGACAAAAAATTTATTATAAAAAAAATATAAAAGAGTAGGTAATGACATCATCTATAAAAGGTTGTGGAGGTGGCGTAGTGGTAAAGTCAATCTCGTCATGATGGACCGGTCTTGTGTTCGATCCCGAGCAAGGTCGTAGCTCATCATGCGAGTAGTTAGTCTAAACCGGGACAAGCCCACTACCTTCTATAATGTAGTTTGAATGTTTTTCAGTATAGTGCTTAAAATGCAAGAGTAAATATAGAGAGGGTGCGCGTTCATGGCAGCTAGGGTTCAGGTCTCTCCTGTCACGACAAGCCTGCAAAATCTACAGTAAAATTTGCGAGCACTTTTCAGCTACAAGACAAACTACAAAGGACAAAGAAGGTAAGTGAATCATGAGAAAGCCTCAGGGGGAGGGTGCACAACCTCCCCCAAACGATATGGAATAGGTTCCAATGTAGGAGGACGCCCAGAAACAGACAGTCCATGAGGATACAAAAGAAGGACAAGACTCTCAAGGAGAAAAAGAAACAGTCAAGGAGGTTCCCAAAGTGATTTCTGCCACATGCAAGCTAGTTGCAGCCAGGAGACCAAAGATCGAGTTACCTAGCTGTAGGATCAACGCAGAGATCCAATATATGAAGAATCATGCTCTGATAGGGAACTTTATTGGTTTTTGGCCCACTGAAAAAGCACTGCAAGGATGGATTTCAGCCAAATGGAAGCCAAAAGGCCATATAACACTTTAGCTAGGTCCCAACGGATTCTTCACAGTGATTTTCAACTACATGGAGGATAGAACTAGAATTATAGATGGAGGGCCATATTTCTTCAAAGCAGCTGGTCTGTATCTCAGAGAATGGGTTGAGATATTTAACCTGGATAAAGAAGATCTCAGTTGGGCATCGGTCTGGATCCGTCTCTACTCCCTCCCTGTGGAGTACTGGGATGAGACTTCATTACAAGATATCGGCAATGGTCTTGGTGAGTTCGTCAAAGTAGCAGAGGGTACCAAGCTCAGAAGATACACCTCATATGTGTGTATATGTGTTTAGATGCACCTTAGCAATGCCCTGCCGGATGTGATAAGTCTCTTTCATGACGATTTTGAGTGGATCCAATCTATCGATTATGAACATGTTCCTTTCCACGGTAGGAAATGTCACGCTTTTGGTCACCTATTTTGAGATTGCACATCTAACCTGAAAACGTCAGCCCCTCCTCCTTCTAGAAAATCAGATGTTGATGGATTTACCAAAGTCTCCCATCGCAGAAAGAATCTTAGAAAATCCAGCTCTAATCCTAAAGCCTCTACTGATAACCCTCCCAGACCGAGTACTAGGAACAACTTCGAGACTCCAGCTCAGCCAAATCTGGACAATCTTGAAACCCCTGCTCCCTCCAAGGAGTAGCCCCAGTCAAAAGCTCACTCAACCTCCACCAGGAGAGAGATTCCCTTGAAATCAAAGCTCTCCATCGACCTCAGCTCTCCTTCCCCCAGCGACATTCCCGCCTGGATCTCTCAAAGTATGGAGGTGGATAATGAAGAGAATGCATTAAAGGATGCAAAAGGAAATAACGAAGAAAGAAATGAAACCACGAGTATGGAAGAAGAACCAGAAAGCATAGATATAGGAGAATTGGATATTGTAGACCTAGAGCAAGCCTGTAAAACAAAAAGTTATGACAAAATACCAGAAAGATAGTTAGACAATCTGGAAATAATTCTCTCAAGAGCACAAAGATAGCGATCGTTTGGAATACAGCCTAGAAGCCAATGGGATGGAAAGATCCTCATTAACGACAATAAGAAGAGAGGAAGGAAGACCGATCTCCAACGAATCATTCGCATTGGGGAAATTCTAGTGGAATTGGGAAGATACTCCAAGCTCGCGAAGTACTATACCACCCTCTCTAATGTCTCATAATGAAGGTCATCTCATGGAACATTAGAGGGCTTAATAGCCTTGGGAAGTATATATCCATAAAAAGCATGATTCAGCAAGAAAAACCAAGCATCTTCTTCATACAAGAAACCAAGTGTAACTCAGCAACTCTGGAAAAAACCATGGCTAAAGCTTGGCCAAGTTGTAATGCAATTGCAGTGGACACATCAGGTGCGTCAGGAGATCTAGCAATCATCTAGAATGCACAAACAATCACCCTCTCCGACATGCATGTGAACAAGCACTTCATTCAAGCTTCGTTCCATCTAACAGGGACCGATATCCATGGGCATTTAACAAATGTTTACTTTCCTCAGGAAGCTATACAGAAAATAAACTTACTGAATACTCTTTCAATACTCAACACTGAAAGGATCCACCCACTCTGGATAATTTGGGGGGGGGGGACTTCAACATGATCACCAACTTGGAGGAAAAAAGGGGAGGCAGAAGCAAACTAGACAAGGAAAGCTGTCATCTAAAGGACTTCGTCCAAAGCAACTAGCTCATTGATCTACCCTTCAATAATTGTGTTTTTACCTGGAATAATAAAGGAGCAGACCCTCATCAAATCGCCTCACGATTAGATTGATTCCTTCTCTCTAATAGTGCAATCCATTTATGTGGAGGTATCTTGGCTTCAATTTTGCCCCTTACAGGTTCTGATCATTAGCCAATCACACTCCAATGGAATTGACCAGGCAACACTACACATCAGCCCTTTCGCTTCGAAGCCTTCTGGCTATCACATCCAGACTTCAACAACTTCGTCAACACGATATGGAAAAGATTCAAACTTTTGGAGGGATCACAAATGTTCCAATTCCATTTGAAGCTAAAAAATATGAAATTCCATATCAAAAAATGGAACCAGGTTATTTTTGGGAATATTCTGCCAGGAAAAACTGCTCTAAATAAAGCAATGACAGAACTGCAATAGAAAATAATCATAGAAGGGTGAATAGAGTAGTTCTCGGTGCAAGAAACACACTTCCAATCTCAAATCTTAGAAAGAGACAAGCAAGAAGAAGTTCTTTGGAAGCAAAAATCACGGGTCAGGTGGCTGAAGGAAGGTGAAAAGAATACCATGTTTTTTCACCACTCTACAATTCAAAGGAGCATGATCAACACCATTATACATATACAAAATAGCCAAGGAGGAAATGTAGAGGACCATGCAGCTATAGAACAAGAACCTTTGTCATACTTCAAGAAGGTTCATCAAGAGACTCAAACAAATCAGACAGAGGCTATTGACAAAATACTCCAATCCATTCCAAAGATCATCACTGAGGAACATAATCAGTTGCTCCTCAATTCAATTTCCTTACACGAAGTGAAAAATGTGGTCAGTCAGTTAAAAGAAGGAAAGGCACTAGGTCTAGATGGGTATACTTCTAACTTCTTTCACAATTTCTGGGATATGATGAAATTGGAGGTTTGGCAAGTCGTGGAAGAATCACGAACCAACAGATGGATGCTTTCATCCATGAATGCCACTTTCATTACCCTCATTCCTAAAGAAGTGCAATCTAGAACCCCTGATAAATTCAAGCCCATAGTGCTATGCAACATCATTCACAAAATAGTCTGCAAAGTCATTGCTTCAAGGCTCAAACCGTTGCTCCCTTTATTTATCTCCCTAGAGCAATTAGGGTATGTGGAGGGCAGCCAAATCACAGATGACATTATCCTAACGCATGAGATCAACCACTCTTGGAAGTAGCATAAAAAAGTAGGTATGCTACTTAAGATAGATCTATGTAAAGCCTTTGATAGTCTAAGTTGGAGTGATATTCAAAAAATTCTAAATACCTTTGGTTTTTCCCCACGATGGGTTAAATGGGTTATGAGTCTAATTTCTCCCCCCTTCTTCTCCATCCTTATCAATGGCATTCCTTCCTGCCCCTTCCATCCTTCTAGAGGTATTCGTCAAGGAGATACATTATCTCCCATTTTGTTTGTCATCATGGCAGAAGGTCTGGGTAGAAGTATCAAGGATACTCTTCACTCACAACAACCATGAGGCCTCTCCTTTTCCAACTCTCCTCCCTTCACCCATCAGCAATTTGTGGATGATAACATGCTTTATGGGCATCCTTCAGTCTAAGAAGCTCGTAAGTTAAAATATCTTTCAAATAATTTTTCAGCTGCCTCTGGAGCTTCTATAAACCAAGCCAAGTCCCAAATTTTCTTCTTTCATACCCTTGTAGTTACCCAAGCCTCCATTACTAGAATCATGGGTTTCCAGAAAGCTGCCCTTCCTTCCAACTACCTAGGAGCTCCCCTGACTGATGTTGCCCTAAAGCACTCTTCTTGGAATATGCTCCTTGAAAAATTAGAAGCACGTCTCTCTTCTTGGACCCACAGATCCCTCAACTTGCCTAGTCATCTAGTCCTAATCAAATTAGTTCTTCAATCTATGCTGTTGTATCTCTTTTCAATCCTGGCAGTGCCAAAATGGGTTCTCAAAGAAATAAAAAAGCTCCAATGACCCTTTCTTTGGGGTAACTCAGGATGGAAATGTAAATGGGCTCTAGTTAAATGGGAAAAAGTATGTATACCCAAGCACTTTGGCAGGACTGGGCTTCGTGATCCTCACCACAACAATGCTATGATGGGAGCATGCATCTGGTGAAATTGGCTCACTGCACCATACACTCCTTGGGCCACTCTATGTATAGCCAAATATGCCAATAACAAACATGTTGACGATCTTATAAGACTCATTGATATAGGCCCCAGTTCATTAGTCTGGAATGCACCAAAGCAACATAAAAATCTAATTCAGCAGCATAGCTTTTGGGAGGTCAAGAGTGGCACTATTGCTAGATTCTGCGAAGATTCCTTGCTGTAACAACATAGACTAAAAGATTTGATTAATCCTCACAAAATTCCCAATTGGGAAGCTCACAGGTTCGATAAGATCAATCAATATTGGAAGCCTACCTTATCGCATGGCTTCAGGTAATGGTTTAATCCCAATCACATCATTAGGACTGGCCTAGACACCGACCAACAGATCCTAGGAACGGAACTCTCCAATCACAAAATAAGGTATTCAGAAAAGAAGGATGTACTCAGATGGGGATATGAGGACAAGGGAATGTTCACAACGCATGAAGTCTACAACATAATTATAAAAGAATTTGCATTCAAAGACCCACTTTGGACTGCCATCTGGGCTCCCAACTTATGGCCGAAGGTGTCCACTTTTCTCTGGCTACTTTGTCAGAACAAATTCCTCACTTGGGATAATCTGCGGAAGAGAAACTTTTATGGACCATCAATCTGCCCCAACTTCAATCAGGAATAAGAAATTATCTTGCATCTCATGGACACATGCTCTCTGGCTCATAAGCTCCGACAAAAAGTTAATTTTCGATGCTAAAGGGAGAGCCGAATGAAGGAAAAAATCCCCACCACTGTTCACAACTAGGTAAGTAATCCTTATAAGAGCAAGGTTCTAAACTCCTTATGGAAGCTCATCCCTGGCCTTTTCATGTGGACTATATGGAAGGACAGGAACAGACGTATTTTCAAGAATTAGTCAATGCCTATGGAAATCATTTGGAACAATGTTTGTCAAAACCTCAAGGAAGCTCTTCTACTCCAAACTTGGCATGACAACAACCTTCCCTCATTACCACAGGAAAAGACTATTTGGGACAACTGGAATCTACAATGGAATCAAGAGTTGAAAATATCTACTAAAACGGAAGCTAAAAGCACACTATCAGACCAATGGATCCCTCCTCCTCAGAATGTGTTCCAACTGAACTTCGACGAAGCCTCAAAAGAAAATCCAGGTAAAGCCAGGTTTGGGGGAATTTTCAGAGATCATAAAGGAGACACCCTCCTATTCTTTCTAGGTTCGAAAGGATGGGACTCTAATAACTCAGCAGAGCTTGAAGGGTTATGGCAAGGGCTCCTCTTAGCACACTCGCATGGTTTTTTCCCTTTCATCATCCAAGGTGATTCTCAAATATTAATAAATATGGTGAACAAAATCATGCAAGGGACTCCCTCAAACAAAATTGGCAACAGTTGGAGACTAGCAGAAAAACTTGAACTTGTGGAAGATTAGCTCAAAGCCCACAGAGCTGTCAATTTCAAACATATTCGTAGGGAAGGCAATAAAGTGGTTGACCTTCTTGCCAATATACGGGTGGAGAGTAGCACTACTCTGAAAGCTAATGAATTATCTTCTATCATAACTGATGCATAAATGAAGGAATTCAATGAAATAGTTGAAACAGAGAAGACTCAGGAAGGCGCTCCTAGTCATAGTAACTGCAGGGATACTGGTAAGAAAGCGATGGATGAATCCCTCTTCACCTCACATGGCTTGTTCGATGGCATTTAGCATGATGAAGGGGGCAGCTTTGCTGCCACATGGCCTTCTGGCAGTTTGAGTTTTAAAAGGTCTCCCATGCAGGTTGCGATGGCAATGGCGATCATCAATTAATCGAGGACTGGCGGATCATAGAATGGGGAGACCAAAGGGCAAGGCCTTTACTTATAGCGATATATGATTCCCATCAAATCGCATCACAATATCGCATAGGCAAAAACCAAGGGGCGGAGCTATTATACCTTCATATATGTGATGCAATGATGTGGACCCGAAGGTGAATTATAGAATGAGGAGACCAAATGGCAAGGCCTTTACATTTTGTCATATGCGATTGCGATTAGATCGCATTGCAATATTACATAGGTGGAAAACAAGGGGTACAGTCGTTATACCTTCTTATATGCGATGTGATGATGCGAATCCGACGACGGATCGCCGAATGGGAAGACCAAAGGGCAAGGCCTTTACATTTCGGGAAATGCAATTACGATTAGATCGCATCGCAATATTACATCGAAGAAAACCAAGGGGCGGAGCCTTTACACCTTCATATGTGTGATGCGATGATGCAGACCCGACGCCGGATCGCAGAATGGGGAGATCAAAGGGCAAGTCCTTTTTCTTATAGAGATATGCGATTGCGATCAGATCGCATAGCAATATCGCATCAGCGGAAACCAAGGGGCGGAAACCAAGGGACAGAGAATAGGAAGGGCTGCCTGATGATAGTTCGAGGCCAGCTGAGGCTACCAGGTGTTCATTATTTGGTCTTTTTTTTTTTTTTACTAGTGTTTCTTGGGTTTTGGTTTCCTATCTGGACTAATCATCAAGGAACCATCTTACTGTTTCTTTTGTGGGGTCTGGACTTGAGAAGTGATACCATTTTTTGAGGTTTCTTCTCTCACTGGACTGGTTTCCCCAATGTTGGGGCAGTCCAGATTTTGTTGATACTCTACGATACCTTGGTCAAGGCCTTCTCCTCTTTGTATCTTTCTGTACATATTAATAGATTACTTTTACTTAGAAAAAAAAATGACATTGTCTATAAACGGTTGGGCCAGAAGCACCAAAACACAACTAAAACATAGAAAATACCAGAAATCATATTAGTCATGTGACGTAATGGATGCAAGGTTGTTTGGGGTTGTTCCAAGAGGCAGAGGAGGGCATAAGTCACACACAACATGTCCTTTGTAGTGTGACATCCATGTCTCCAACTTTTCTACTTTCTCTATGAGTTGGTTTTGCCCAACTAGTCTTTCCTGAAGCTGACCTTGAAAGTAATCTAGCTGCTCTAGAGAGGCCATCTACGCTGCATGCTCCTTGCGTCGAACTCATTCTACAGTGTCCACCCTATCCATCAAACTAGTAATGCGAGCGTGATACTTCTCTAGGAAACAATGTTGGAG
The DNA here is from genome assembly GCA_000404065.3 of Pinus taeda. Classification (NCBI taxonomy): domain Eukaryota; kingdom Viridiplantae; phylum Streptophyta; class Pinopsida; order Pinales; family Pinaceae; genus Pinus; species Pinus taeda. The sequence continues at coordinate 195,980 of APFE030741261.1, forward strand.
ACCCTGACCCTCCTGATCCTCAAGTGTTATCTGCCCACACTTCGTCTTGTCGCCATAGATGTCACCTACCCTAAGTTAACTACCGGTTAAATTTAAATTAAAAATAAAGTATATACAAACTAAATTAATTTAAAAATTTTCAAATAACTTCTTTAATTTTTAATATAAGTAGCTATAAATAACTCTTGACAAATAATTCTCATCCTTCACTTTTCTTTTTTAATCAGGTTCTCAATCCATTATCATTAATGAAAATAAAAATTATACTAACAAATAAATTTAAATACTTTAAGTAAATTAATTAATTTTTATTCAAAATTTCAATTTAATAATTAGTAACTGTCTGGTAGATAGTAGATTTTTTTTTTGGTTGACTAATAGAATCGGCAATGGCGGTGGTATTGTACTCATGTTACACTGGGTCGAATCCCACCTGCTGCCACTATAACCTCTAAGAGGAACCACCCAACCCGCATGAATAGTGACAATTATTATTAAAAATAAAGTGAATTAATATATAAGTTAAATTATATATATTTAAAAAAAATTGTAACAGATTCTCATTATGAAGATTCACTAGAGATTCTTAATTTATATATAGACTTTGTTACAATACATGTGTCAATAGCTTTATCATTTCCAAAAAATATAACACATACACTTATATATAATATTTTAAATTAATAAATAATTAAAAATTAATACTTCAAATTATAGTAGCCACATGGCAAAAAATTCTATATATATATCCACTCCATTTCTAACCATAGTTAAGCACAGAGCAACTGGATTCGCTATCACATTCCAACTAAATTTAACTCCATAGTTAAGATATATATATATATATATATATAATTGATGTATGTAATTATGACGTAATGTAATAAAAGTAACCATTATATCCTCTCACAATAAATAGTATGACATACCCTTTCAATATAAATAAAAACCCTTTTATATTCATTTTAATCGTAACTCTTAAATATCCAAATCTTTAAGAATATAGAGAACTTGGAACTGTAAAACAAATTTAAAAGACTAAATAGAAGAAATTATGTTCCAGCAATTTTTCCCTTTTGTGAACTTAATAAATCCAAAATTAAAGTTAATAACGTTTACTCCCACCATTAACCTGTGAAAAGTTTTAAGGTGACCAGTATCGATGGTTAGTGTTCGGCTCATCTAGAGCAACAACAAGGTTTTAAACGCGGAAATCATATTATGTGGAAGTGATTTACGGAAGTACCCTACATCTAGATGTCAATTCGGTTCGTACAGCCATAAAACCCTGAACGTAGTAACGTGTTAACGGCACTGAAACAGTTTTCTCCGCACATCAGCACTCTTTGATGGCAATCCGTAATTGCATTTTGCTATATAAATCCTTTCCGAAATTTCAAGACATCTTCGTCTCTTCGAACTCCGAAGCGAAGTGGTAATCGAACAATTCTAGATGCTATAGACGCCTGGCTCTGAGATCTAGTGAGACGGCCTCTCGTATAGGGTTAATTGTCGTATCGTTGAGGCTTTAGAGAATAAATGTAATTTATTATGATTTATGAGGAATTTTGCTTTAACGGTGGTGTATTTGTGGGTTCGAATCGTTTGAAAAATCTCAAATTTTGTTTGATGGAACAGATGTATCATTATATGTGAAGCTACCTGCAGACTATTTGTGGGAGGAACAGACAAGACTAGGCAGAAACAAGGAGACCTATATAAGTAATAAAATAGAGTTGTTCTTCCATATAAGATTTTAGTGGCCTCATAGATGCAGCGATAGATTTTAGATTTCAGTCGTGCTCTTCAACAGTCGAAGGTTTATGAAGTGAATATAGTATTTGACAATATCACAGTAGAAAATTTATATGTATCTCTTTCCTGTTTGTTGCATGACGGTTTGGATTACATGTAGAGTAATATAATGTATCTTCCATAGTTAGATACTATATGAGGAAATTGTTCTCTTTCCGGGTAGTGGAGAAGTTTGAAGTCATTTGGAAGCTATCTTTTCGTTGAATCCATGCTCAATTTTATTCTTAGAACATAAAGATATCTATGGGTCACTAGAAACCGATCATCCAATATGCTGTGGTCCTATCTATCCACTGAGAACAACAAAAAAACTTCTCCCATAATCCGCAACAGTGTTTCAACCAGCTTTATAGATATTCCCCTTCCCAGGAAGGTGCTCAAGAATAAAAATTGTCCATATTCGACAATATTTTATCAGATTTGGCCCTAAATGGTAATATATAGAGAACGAAATCTTAACAAGTTCTGGAAGAAACGTGATGCTTCGTTATAAAACCCAAAGCACGTAGTGTAAGCATTTCTTCATTTGGTTTCTGTCAATCATTCGAAAAGCTCAAGTGGCGAGATTTTATAATTGCAAGTAGAGAATCTTGGGGCACGCTAAAACCCGAGTGGGCAAGATGTTTGAAAAACATGTTTCAGCTTATAAACGTTACGTCATGACAATATACCCTGGGACAAATGGAGAAGACCTACAAAGACGTTCAGATGATTGATTGTTTTATCCATCCGTAGGTTCTTATTCCTTGCTGCATATGGACGACTCCTAGTTAAGCCGGATAGGCGTTTTAATGTGACTTTTTCTCAAGACACTTTAGAGATTCGTTGGCCTTTACTGTAGAGATTTGATGATGTAAGAATTTGTCGTGCTCAAGTCCGGGTCATGAGGTCTTGCACAATCACGTCACGTTGATTTCTGTGAGAGAACTGGCTAAGGGGATTTTCCTACAGTAACCTGCTGGAAGGGCGATGAAAGATGGAGGCACGAATATCTATTTTGGACAGCATTGGTGGACATGGGGGACATTCATTCACACAGTTGACTTCCACAACAAAACAGAGCTAAGAAAGTCAAGCAGATTTAGCATAGTAAAATAGAGTAAAAATGGGAACAACACAATAAAATTTTGGATTATATTTCCAATGCATCAAATACATTAATATAGAGATTGTGGCTCTTTCACAACTAAAATAAAATAAATAAAATATCTTAATACCAAAATAAAATGTTTTATTGTTATTTACACTTCATTCAGAGTTGGGGAGTACAAACTGTAAAACCCATTATTGTTGCAGAGGACTCCCAAAAATTGTTCCTCCATTTTCTCTCTAAAAACTTCTCAGAAAAGATTTCAAATTACTTGTATATTCAAACATACATTTCAACACATTTATTCATGGCAGTCAAAGTATTAAGACATAGTATAGAAGTTTGTACAAAATATATGATTCCCTAAACTTGCAAAATGTTAGGGAGTGTAACAGTGTGGAATAAAAATTTGACCATACTTTCTTACCAAGTGTACATTAAATGCCCATGTGTTCTTAATTACTTCATGTGTACAAAATATATGATTTTCTACACTTGCAAATGTTAGGGAGTGTAACAGTGCGGAATAAAAATTTGACCATACTTTTTTTACCAACTGTGCATTAAATGCCCATGTGTTCTTAATTACTTCATGTGTGTTGCGGAATGAAGAATTTGTACTCGTGCTCAAAACTTAATTTGATTAATGTCCTTTAGCCTGCAAACAAAATGGGCAACTTGCAAACAAAATATACATAGTGGATTTACATTTGTACCACAAGAATGGTTGCACTCAGTTTATTTAACGTGGTGATTGGGATTAATCTTCCAACACTCCCCCTTAATCAAAACTTCCGCCATTGACATTTCCCAAACAATCTTTCATAAAAAAAAAATGTGGATGTCAATGGCTTTGTGAAGATGTTTGCAAATTGATCTTGTGACCTATAGTGGTGAAACACAAGTTCACCATTGTTAATCAATTCTCTAATCAAATGATATTTAATGTCAATTTGCTTGGTCCTCTTGTGAAAAACATAATTCTTTGATAGTGCAATTGTGGAATTGATGTCAAAGAAAATACTTGTTGTTCCCTCTTGTTCATGGCATAAATCCCTCAACATTATTCTCATCCAAACTGCTTGACATGTTTTTGTTGCGCGCGACATATTCAACTTCTTTTGTTGAAAATGACACCATCAGTTGCTCATTGGAGGCCCATGAAATGGCTCCTGAACCAAAAAAGGAAAACATATCCTAACGTGCTCTTTCTATTGTTAACACTTCTTGCCGAGTCACTGTCAGTGTAACCAACCAGTCTAAAATCATTTGTTGCGGTGTGCAAAAAACTATATCCTTTTGTTCCATTAACATATCTTAACATATTTTTGGTTGTCTGCCAATGTGTCTCCATGAAATTTGACACCAAACTCATTGCAGAAATGATATCAAGCCTACTTGTTTTCAAACACGTCAAACTTCCCACCATACTTTTGTATAATGTTCGATTAACATTATTGTTGTAATCTTCCTTTCGTAAATTCAATCCCATGACAGTTGGAGTTGGTGTGGGCTTGATGTTCTCCATATTAGACCTCTCCAAAATGTCTACTACATACTTTGCTTGGGAAATAAAAATACCATTTTTTGTTTGCTTCACTTCTATGCCCAAAAGGTATTTTAAGAACACCAAGTCAATCATTTCAAACTCACTTTTCATGACTTCTTTGAAATCAACGATGAGGAAATCATCACTCCTGTAAAAATCAAATCATCTACATATAAGGAAAAAATAAGAAGCTTACGATCACTCTCTTTGATGTAGAGAATAGGCTCACGTCACATCTTCCGAATCCATTTTCCATCAAGTAAGCGTTTATCCTCCTATACCATGCATGCAGTGCTTGCTTCAACCCATAAAGAGTTTTCCTCAACCTATACACTTTTTCTTCTTTGCCTTTTACCTCATAACCATGTGGTTGCACAACATATACTCCCTCTTTCAACACTCCATTCAAGAATTTTGGTTTTTCGTCAATTTGATATACTTTCCATTTATGTTGCATGACAATCGAAAACACTATAGGCACGGCACTATGTCCATCCTTGCAACTGTGACAAATTTCTTCACATAATTTCTTGCATGTTGTTTCTTGTATCCTTTGACAACTAGCGTTTCTTTATGCCTTTCAATATTTCCTTCAACTTTGCTCTTCATCTTATAGAACCACTTCACTCCAATGACTTATTTTCCTTGTGGAAGGTCCACAATCTCCCATGTCTCATTCTACTCTATTTCTTCTATTTCTTCACTAATTGTCGCAACCTATTTTTCTTCTTTGAATGCATCTTCAAAATGGATAGAGTCATCTACATGAAAAAATAATGCAAATAAAGAATTCAGACCAATGGTACTATCAACTGATTTTTTGTCATAAATTTCACTTGAAATTTTGTATTTATGTCTTCTTATGCTTGCAAAAGATGGGCTTGTCATGTCACATGATGTTGTGATTGAGGTAAACAATGTTGCAGGCCTTTATAGTGTGCTTAGATTAGTAGTTTCGTGACTACACAACATTATCTTATTATTTGTTGACAGTGTCAATTGGTGACTACTTTGTTGAGCTTAAATAGGAGTAGGTGGAGTCACCATTGAGGAATTACTTGTTTTGGTCAATTCCTCATTGTCTTCATGTGATATACATGTTTTCACATTGGTTTTTTTCTCTAAACTTCCATCCTGTGCTTCCTCTTCTATAAAGTGCACATCTCCATTGATTATGACCTTCTTGGTTAATTGATTGTAGAGCTTGTATGCCTTGGATTCATCACTACATCCCAGAAATATGCATTTCTACCCTTGTTTTCCAACTTTTTCCTTAACTCATTTGGGACATGTGCATATGCCACACATCCAAAAACTTTCATGTGTGTGACACTATGCTTTCTTCGACTCTATGCCTCTTCATGAACCATATTCGTGTCACTTTTGGTTGGATGCATATTAATGATATATGTTGCACAAATGACAACTTTAGCCCAATATTCATTTGGAAAATGCTTTTCTTTAAACATGATCCTTTCTATTTCCGTAATGGTCATATTTTTTCTTTCCGCAATGCCATTTTGTTGAGGTGTATACATTGTTGTAAATTGCTTGTGAATTTCAGGTTTCTTGAAAAAACATAGTAAGTTATTTGAAGTGTATTCACCACCTTTGTTAGTCCTCAAATCTTTGATATAGTGTCTAGTTTTCTTCTCAACAAGATATTTGTATTGGCGGAATTTCTCAAACACTTCACTTTTATGTTTTAGTAAGTAGATCCCTATCTTCCTTGTATAATTATCTATAAAAGCGAAAAAATAATAGTTGTCACCAATTGATCGTGTTTGCATTCGTCCACAGAAGTTTAAATGGAAAATCTCCAAGGGTGTCTTTGCCCTCATTCACTTTGCCGCTCGAAATGTCTCTCTATGTTGTTTTCCAAAGATGCATCCTTCACATATGTTGTCTATTTTTTCTGAGTGGAAATCCTTTCACCATGCCCTTACTATGTAGCAAATTCAAACCTGCAAAGTTCAGATGACCAAATCTCAAACTCCATAACTAATTTTGAAATCTAGTTTTATCTTTAGAGGAAACATTCTATTGCTTGTCATCTCAACTTTTGCAATCAATTATCTGCTTGGAGACTTATCCAAAATTATGAACTAACCATTTTTGAAAAAGGCATTGCATCCATTTTGGATGTGGCATCTAATGCTTATGAGGTTATGATTCAAACCATGGTCAAAATAAACATCTAAAATGTACTTCTTCTCCCCCTTCCTTGTTAGAGTATTGACTCTTCCTTTGCCCATGACAAAGACTTTTCGATCAGTCCTTAATGTCACTTCAAATTTCACACCTTCTTCTAAATTGAAAAACATTTCTATGTTCCCTGTCATGTGGTTGTTGCACCCTGAATCTAGAAATCATACATCCCTTTATTTTCTTTGTGCTACATTACAAGCTAAAAACATGCTATCTTGGTTTTGATTTCCTTTTGTGAAATTTTCACTTGGTTTGTTAGATATGTCATGTTGTTTATTTCTACACTCATTTGCATAATGACCATACTTATTACAATAATGACATTGAACTTGAGATTTATCATACATATGACCTTGTGCTTTATTTTGACTTGGTCCTTGACTTGGATTTTGATTGTTTCCCCTTTGACTTGAGCTTGAAGGTCTACCCCTTCCACCTCTATGTGGGCTTCTTCATCTTCCTCTAGCATTTGATCATTCTTTGCCTCTACCTTGAAGAAATGAAACTTATTTCTTGAAGGCATACTCCAATGAAGAGATTTTTTCTCTATTCAGTCTATTTTCATGTGAAATCAGTGATGCATGAAGCTCATCCATTAAAAATTGTAAGATTTGTCTCTTCTATGGCCAGAACATTGGCATCAAGTATTTCTTGCAGACTTCTCAAAATTTTCTCAATTATTCTCCTTTCCTTAAGTTGCTCACCATGAGACCTGATTTGAGTAACTAGTCCAATTACTTGTGTACAAAATGTGTCTATATTTTCATACATTTTCATACAAATTGTCTCAAAATCTCTCCTTAGCATTTGTCATTTCATTGTCTTCACTTTTGCCATGCCTTGGTAGGTTGTCTGGAGGGTGTCCCATGCTTGTTTGGACTTTGTTTTTGTGGCATTCCTTGAGAAAATACTTTCATGAACTGCTTGAAAAATGTAGAATAGGGCTTTTGAATCCTTCTTCCTTTTATCCTTCAACAAATCCTTTTATGCTTGTGACAAGACATTCCATGATTTACATCTACTGGTTCTTAGAACTCATTCTCCACCAAATCCCAAATATCATGAAAAGAAAATAGAGCCTTCATTGTAATAGCCTAATAATCACAATTTTTCCCATTAAATTGAGGTATCTGAGGATTAGTAAATCTTGTGATTGATGCTGTCATTTTAGACTGTAAAAAAAACATTCTCATTGTTGGTCAATATGCTCCAAAGAAAATCTACCCTCAAAACAACCTTTAACTCCCAGCTAATGTGATACCACATCAAATATGAGCGAGGAAGATTTATTTTGGACAATAGTGGCAAATATTCATTCACATTATTGACTTTCATAACAAAATACAGCTAAAAAACTCAAGAAACACAATAAAAGTTTGGATTATATTTTGAATACATGAAATACATCCATATGAAGAATATGAATCCTTCACCAAGTAAGATAAAATATCTTATTGCAATTTACATTTCACCAAGAGTTGTAGAGTAGCTGTAAAACCTATTAACTATTTGTTTTTACGTGCCCACAAAAAAGTGCTCGAGGATTTTCTCTCTAAAAACTTCTCAAACTTACCTCCGCTATGGAAGAAAAGGATTTAATTTTCTCTCTAAAAACTTGTCAAACTTACCTCCACTACGGAAGAAAAGGATTTCAACTTACTTGTATAGTCGAACATACATTTCAACACATTAATTCATAACAAAGTCAAAATATGAAGACATAGTATGGTAACTTGTATAAAATATATGATTTTATGAACTTGCAGATGTTGTGAAGTGTTTGAATAATAAATATTTCACCATACAATTTTACCAATCCTACATTAAATTCCCATCATGGATAATTTTAGGGGCTAATATTCATATGTGGGCTAATTTCCCGTGATTTTTCCATAAAAAAAATTCACCAATTTCCATTTTTTTATAAAACAGATTCGCCCAAATTTTACAATATAAAAATCTTTTACCCTAAAAATCACCAGCATTATATAGAGAGTATATATAAAATCGTTATAAATATGAATAATTTTACAATACATCAATAAGCATTTTAGACTAGTGGGATTCGCCAATGTTTTCAAACTTCAAGATAACTTTCCATCCTAAAAATTTTACAGAATGCCCATTTGTTATTAATTACTTGATGTATATTGTAGAATGGAGAATTTTTACTACTACTCATAACTTCATTTCATTCATGTCCTTTAACCTACAAACAAAATCCAAAATCCATAACCTGCAAACAAAATCTACCTGGTTGATTTACATGTGTATCACAAGTATCGCTGCAGTCTATTTATTTAAGGAATTCGTTGCGATTAATTTTCCAACAGGAGATACATATTCCCCGTCTATAGGACTATTAATGTGGTCCGGTTGTATATGCCTATCATTAGATTTAAACAAGTCCATAATCTAGTGGTAGGCATATACAGCCCGACCAATAGGTATATGACCTGTGAAATATTGGTTGCAAGCTAGAAGCCTCCCATCATGATATGGAATGGATGTGTGTATCCGGTTTGTTGGTGAATGGAAACTTTTAAAAGGCAGGGATGGACAATAGAACATCACGGGTAAGAGCGACGGATTCGTTTCCTAGGTGAAATATAAACGGTTTGGTGGAATACATCAATGAGGGGAAGAGGGAGGGAAACATGTACTTAGTCTTTCCTGAAGGAAAGGATGTGATGTGGTTGGGAAATGTGGCTCATATCAGGTAGCAGATAAGTTTTCAGAAAGGATCCACATATTCTCTCACATTCAGTGTGGTGCGAGCCTGTACACAAATGGAATCTCCTAATATTTTTGTTCACTCGTCTACTAGTAATGTGGATTTGCGGAATTTGTGTAATATTTATGGCTAGGATGCCTATGCCTATGGCTATTCCCGGGCTTTGTATAGTATTTATAGTTGGGAAGCATTGATTGTTCTCTGCATTGTATTGTCGAAGTGATTAATTCACTGTGCATTGAGTTTTGATTGTTGCCTATAGTTGGAAATAATTAATTCCTACTTGTCTATGGTTATAATTCTCCATTTGAGGAGTTTGTTCCTATATAATAGGGATTTAGTTTTCACTAGTTTAGTGTGTGGTTGAGAGAATCTCTCAACCACACTAGTGTACGTCCAAGATAGAATTCCTATCTTGAGACTATTAATTGTATAAATATCTTGTAATATCCTCATTCATTATTTAATAGAGAATACATTGATTGAGCTAATTTTATCTTGGTATCAGAGCCTGTGAGGGCCTGGCCCCTCCTAGGCTTGGCCCCTCCTAGGCTGAGGGAAAATAAAGAGTGTAGTATATGTTTGTCTGTCCATCATCATATCTGTTTGGGAGAACCGTAAGGCTGTGGGCTTCAGGTCGATGTCTGGACTGCCTAGCAGATCTGCAACAGAGGTCGAGCGGCCTGGAGCGTTGCCTAGGTGTGGGTTCGAGTAGCGATTACAGAGCCATTGACTGGTGCGGTGAGCATCATCAGTTTTTGGATCAGTCGTTGCGTGGATCTCTGCTCATCAGCAATTCGTCTGATGCACTGGACAAAATTTGGTTCGAAGGACTGACGGAATCTGAGTTTCAGGCAGATCGAATCTTGTCACAAACTTTCAATTGTTGGTGGATCATTGTGTGTGAGCATTATCGGTGGATCAAGTGCTTCAATGGCTTGGCACTGCAAGAACAGACCTTCATGGCGGAGTCCTGCGGTTTCCCCAGCATGGACGCGCTCATCAACGCAACCGTGCCCGAAGCCATCCGGAGTGAACCCCTGAAGCTCTCCAAGTTCCACCAAGGCCTAACGAAGAACTAGATGATAGCCCACATGAAGTCCCTGGCGGCCAAGAACAAGGTCTTCAAGTCATTCATAGGTATGGGATACTACAACACCTTTGTTCCTGTTGTAATTCTTCGCAATATAATGGAGAATCCCGGTTGGTATACGTAGTATACCCCTTACCAGGCAGAGATTGCCCAGGGTAGGCTGGAGTCTCTCTTGAATTACCAAACCATGGTTACAGATCTCACTGGCCTGCCCATGTCCAACGCTTCCCTTCTTGACGAAGGGACAGGTGTAGCAGAGGCCATGTCGATGTGCAACAACATTTCTCGGGGAAAGAAGAAAACATTTCTCATTGCCAGCAACTGCCATCCACAGACATTTGACATATGTAAGACTCGGGCAGACGCCATGGATATAAAGGTCATCAAGGCGGATCTGAAGGATTTTGATTACAGTTCCAATGATGTCTGCGGGGTTCTTATGCAGTATCCTGGAACCAATGGGGAGATCTTGGATTACTCTGATTTCGTCAGGAATGCACATGCCAAAGGTGTTAAAGTTGTCGTGCCAACAGATCTCCTAGCTTTGACAATGTTGAAGCCTCCAGGGGAGTGTGGAGCAGATATGGCCATTGGATCTGCACAGAGGTTTGGGTTCCGATGGGATATGGAGGGCCTCATGCAGCTTTTCTGGCTACTTCCCAAGAGTATAAGAGAATCATGCCTGGTAGGATTATAGGCGTGAGTATAGATTCAAATGGCAAGCCCGCTCTTAGAATGGCGATGCAGACTCGGGAGCAACATATTCGGCGAGATAAGGCCACCAGCAATATCTGCACGGCACAAGCCTTGCTAGCAAACATGTCTGCGATGTACGCAGTCTATCATGGTCCAGAAGGGTTGAAAAGGATTGCAGAGCGTGTACATGGTCTGGCAGGAGCTCTTGCAGTTGGATTGAAGAAATTGGGCACTGCGACTGTTGAGGAAGTTCCCTTCTTTGATACAGTAAAGATCAAATGTGCCGATGCCAAGGCAATTTATGATACAGCTCTTGAGAATGAGATGAATATCCGAATTGTAGATTCAAAGACGGTTGCTGTTTCATTTGATGAGACTACTTTTGATCTGTGCTTCAATAATTCCGGAGTGGAGGAGCTGAAATTTCCGACTTTTTTTTCAATCATTTTTGGCGGCGGTAAAACATTTAGTCCACCTTCTGGCAACTATATGTTGCAGGTGGAGGAAGGCGTGGGGTGTGTAGGGTTCAAACCCATTTAGGATGGGTTGCCCAATATAATTGGGAATACTTTGCAGGGTATGTTCACTCGGATAATTAGATTATTAGAAGCTGGGATCAAGCCTGTGTATGTTTTTGATGGAAAGCCCCCGAATTTGAAAAAGGAAGAACTTGCAAAGCGATATTTTCGGCGAGAAAATGCATCGGAAGAATTAGCTGAGGCCATTGATACAGGGGTCAAGGAAGATATTGAAAAGTACAGCAAGCGAACAGTAAAGGTGACAAAGCAACATAATGAGGATTGTAAAAAGCTTATGAGATTGATGGGAGTGCCTGTGATTGAGGCTCCTTCTGAAGCAGAGGCAGAATGTGCATCATTATGTAAAAGTGGTAAGGTTTATGCTGTAGCACCCGAGGATATGGATTCCTTGACTTTTGGAGCACCAATATTTTTGCGGCACTTGATGGAACCATCATAAAAAAAAAATACTAGTTATGGAGTTTGAGATTTCAAAGGTTTTAGAGGGATTGGACCTTACCATGGAACAGTTTGTGGACTTGTGCATCCTCTGTGGATGTGACTACTGTGAAACTATTCGAGGTATTGGGGCGGTGAGATGTTTTTATCTTGCTATCAGATGTTGTGGAATTCTGTAGTTTTCCCCTCTTGGAGGTTGGCCGTGATGTCTCTGATGGAAAATTGGCCGGAAGTGGAGAGAATCGGGACGGGGTCCCATTTTCTCGGGGTCCCATTTTCTTGGATGGACCCAGTTTTGAGACTGCTTTCAGTTTTTGATTTTTTCATGGCAAAGCTATTGATTTTTTATAATAAGTATTTCATGTCATGGTATTTATGTTATTATTGAAGTGACTTTGGTCTGACCAACTATTGTCACAATTCTGAATGTGTGTTGGAACTGGTCATTCCAACACTAAGCAAATTTGCAGGGAATGGTGAACACATGACAGTGAAAACAACATCAATTGGAGCTACATCAGAGATTGGAGGATGATCGAGATCCTATTGCAGATTGTTAGCAAGCATAAGGCAGTATGCTTGAAAACTGTTCTTGAAGGGAAAATTGTGTTCTCTTCGTGGGGCTGTGAGTGCCTGTGTTCTGGTGGACCTCTCATAGATGAGGTAAAGTAGCAGCAACAACAGTTATGGTGGACAACAAAGTAGTTTTTGTTTGAGTTAGTGTGGCATGTGGAATAGACTCCCTAGCATATTATTGTAATAGTCATTGTATGTACTAAACTCCAATGTTGAAATGTAAGCCTTGCTAAGGCATTTGAAAGTTCGTGGTGATCTCAAAACCACTTTGTAATGGTTTGTGGTCAGCCTGAAACCATCTTTTTTCACTGTAATGTGATGGTTGGTGGTGAGCCAGAAACCATCTATAGAACCTTAGTGGCTACAGGAGTTGCCCAATGGTGGAAAATTGAGATCCTTGATCAGCTCGGTGGTAGCAGATCGGATCTGCCCGGTGGTGGCGAATTGAGATCCTTGATCAGTCGGTGGTGGAAGATCGGACCTGCCCGGTGGTGGCGAATTGAGGTTCCGTGATTGGACCTGCCCGGTGGTCGCGAAACAGAGCTCTGTGATCTGCTCGGTGGAAGTAGATGAAGTCGGCGGATTTGCCCGGTAGTGGTAAATCGGACTTGCCCGGTGGTGGCAGATTGCCCTTGTGGCTGTGTGTACACAGGAGCTTTGTGCTCGTAGGAGCAGGTGGACTGCAGTAACACCTGGCTTGGACTCAGATGATTATTTCTGAGTAGAAGGGGATTGGTGCATTTTTCGCGCTGACAGCAGCGCCAGGAAGGCCAACTGGCTCATCTGTTAGGCCATTAATCGTGCTAATGGCGCAGGTTTACCATTCAGGATCGCGCCAATTCACGTTCAAGTGGATCTGGAGGAGAGGCAGATCGGATCAACTTGGCTGTACTGGAAACGCCAAATTTGCAGATTGTGGATCTGTCCAAGGGCGGCAGATTGTGTTTTTGGAGGTTTGGTACATGCAATTCGCCTGATGATGGTGGATTTGACTATCATGAAAAGTAGTCATTAAGGGGGGGGAGTTGGAAATTATTAATTCCTACTTTTCTATGGTTATAATTCTCCATTTAAGGAGTTTGTTCCTATATAATAGGGATTTAGTTTTCTCTAGTTTAGTGTGTGGTTGAGAGAATCTCTCAACCACACTAGTGTACGTCCAAGATAGAATTCCTATGTTGAGACTATTAATTGTATAAATATCTTGTAATATCCTCATTCATTAATTAATAGAGAATATATTGATTGAGCTAATTTTATCAGTTGTCATTGGCCATGCATCTGGTAGCGTTGAAACAATAGTATGCAATATTGAATATCTACATGAAAATGCTGCGTTGAAGTCTGGTATGTACGTTGGTTGTTCCTTCTATGCGTTGCAATGGAATGCGTTGGAGTGGTTCGTAAACATTGTTGGAGATGGACTTCTGTTATGATGAAAACAATTGTTTACAGCAAGTTTAGGCATTGTTAACCAATCTTTATTTCGAACCAACAGATCTTGACCTTCGAATAACCCAGAGGATAGATTTGGTGCATGTGGTCAGGTTACATCACTGACCAAATCAAATACTAAGATTTATGAAATCATCAAGTACCGACTTTTCATAACATTCCAATTTGCAAAGGAGATCATGCTTAATGCTGCAAATGAGGACAATGTGTGTTCTAAAAATGAATCTCCATGTCCATTGTTTTCCTATTGAATTTGATCGAACCATTACATAACAGATTAAGGACAAAGTTCTTGCATTTCAAAAAAAAATTGCAGATCAAGGACGAAGCAAGTAGTGGAAAGATTTTTTATTTGAGATTTAACCAAACATGCTTACCTGGGAATTGTATGCCCAAAAAATGTGTAATTTAAAATTGGAATTCTGATTTCTTCATCCTGTCAAACACCTGTCAAAAAATTTAGAAAATTAGGTGTCATGACCCATTTAGTTTTCCTTCAGCTTCGTACATGTCGTGTAGCCAGTGAAAGGAGGCTTTCAATTCCATTAAGGCGCGAGATGAGTGGTATACCACGTGCTGGTATGGGATACATGATTATGTATATATATTGGGCTCAATAAATCCAATGGAATGTGGATTTGCAAACTCTATGATATTTCTGTCTGGGATGCCTACTTCTGGGATTTTAGAACAATCAACGCTTCCCATCCATAAGCTAAAAATGTGCAGGTTATTTTCCAAAATACTGATTTGGAGGAGGATCCAACTTGTGGTCCCATTCTTGATGCCATCGCCTTGAAACATGTTTCTACTCCTGAAAAGCTAGGAGGTAAGTTCAAAATAAACTACTTTAATTAGTCATGTTTGTTATTTAAAAATAAATTTTGGTTGCGGTTCTTTGAAAATACGGCTCTCAAACTGGAAGGAGGATGCATAACATTTTTAATAAATGATTGGATGTAAACTTGTTTTTGGTTAAAGTTGATATTATTATGGAACTTTAACCGAATGTTGACGATTAATTTCAATAATCTATAACTAATTAAATTAATATTTTTAATATTAGTGGTAATCAATCTGAAGAATGTTATCATCTAGAACAGTGATTACAGGCAGTTGATATAATTCTTTTAAATAACATTGAGGGAATCTTAATAATGGAATAAAAAGGAAAAAAATATTAACGAAATACACCTAATATTATGAATTTTAATTATTTAACATGCGTTTTTTTAATGTTTAAATAGTTTCAGTGTCTTGAAATGTCAAGATCTTAAAATTTTACAACTAAAATTTATATTATAAATCTGTTTTACCACTGAAGATTATAAATTTTAATTATCCTAAATATATTTTAAATATTTCAATGTCATGAAATGTTAAGGCCTTCAATTTTATAGCTAAAACCTACTATTTAAAAAAAAAAATCGTTAAAATATATTGATGATAACTTTGATAAAAAATTATCTTTACAATAATTTCGACTAGCTTAGCTGGCTAGTCTCCTTTACAGTAATTTGGATTCTAACTTCGCTCACTCGTCTCCTTCATAGTAATTTGTACTCACTCCGCTGACAGTCTCCTTTACTGTAATTTGGACTAACTTCGCTCACTGAACTCCTTTACAGTCATTTGGACTAACTTAACTCAGTAGTCTCCATGGAAGTTGGACCAACTTAGCTCACTGGTCTCAGGAGCATGGACGAGTGAGAGCAGGCAAACATTTTGTAATAGTTAACATTTAAAATAAAGTTAACCATGTATTAGGAATGTGGAGGAATTGGCTTGATTTTCACATTGTTTCCTGGTTAATAAATTTTTTGAAGTTTGTGAAAGATTAATATGTTTTTAATGGATCAATCTCATATAGGCATAATTTATTTTTGCTATATAGGTATTATATATCAAAAAATGGTTTTAAAAAGAATAAAAAATTATGAATTTTTATTGATTTGACGCTTTTGCAATTTATATTATTTGTAGTACCATTTTATGGAGTCATTGCATTTATGTTTGATTGGAATCGATGTTCCAAACCAATTTCTATGGTTCATCATCAGGATTAGATCCATGAGTGAAATAAGTGAGAACTCAATGAGTTTTAAATAAGGCTAAGGTTAGATGATGTAGTTGTACTTTGTAATTGTATATTTTTATTTTTATTATTATTTAGTCATTGTTTATTGGTTTTAATATATTTTTAATATTTAGGATTTTTTTTAAGTTAAAATTAAGATTATAGGTATAAATATAATTATTATTGATTTTTAACTAACCATATTTAATTGTATAATTTAAATTAATTTAAATGAATGATAGTGATATGATTCGATGAAAATGAGTATATATATATTATATATATATATATAGTATATATATATATATATATATACTTTATGCCTAAGTTTTTAGTTATAAAATGAAAATATGATTCATATATAATATAAATGACGTATATTAAAATATGATTAGTACGTAGTGACTAGTAATGATTTAAAAAACTAATGTTATTGTTATGCATACTAAGTTAAATATTATTAATTAATTCCAAATAATAATTTAATTTAATTAAATATTATTTAATTATGTATTTATTTTTGTTTTGTTTGAATTAAATGTATGTAGATTTAATTGTTTTATGCATTTATTGATCCAATTAAACTAAATTTATCACATTAATTAGTTGATTGATTGATTTATTATTGTTATTATTTTTAATGACTTAAAATAATGGTTATAAAGAGGGTTTATATTTAATGATCTAAAGGAGAAGGGTTTAATGATTTTAGGGTTTGTGTCATGACGGGGAAGATCGTGGAGGTCCAGTTGAGCGATGAGAAGGCAACGACATTTTTTTAGGAGAATGAAGGATTAGAGATAAGAGTCGGGATCCAATTGTCACTAATTTTCCAACCATCATCACGGTTGAGGTTATTAGGGTGTTTACCTATTTCGATGGCTTACCTAAATTTTCTATGGTGACAATGGTCAATTTTGGCCACAACACATGAATTTTCAATGCAAATATGATAATTTGTTTTATTGGACTGCTCGGCTAAAGCTGAGGTTTTGGAGGGTTATGTTTGATGTCAGTTGCATGTTCTCGAACCCTGGTTGAGATTGATCTACAGGTCTCACCAATGTAGGTTTTGCCACAAGAACAAGGGATCAAATAAACCCCTTTGTGACATTTGGGGTCAATGGGATCTTCAACTGATTTTAGGCATATGCTAATGGTGCTCATAGGTTTGAAGGTGGTCTTTATGTTATTCTTCTTTAAAATATGTGATATTTTATCTGTTGTGCCTGATATGTAGGGGAGGTTTACCTTACCAACATACTCATCCATGGGTTGTTTGTTTTTAAGGTTCTCAGCTTTCTTGAAAGCTTTGATTCCTTGGTGTCTTCTCTATCCATCTTTTCAAAAAAATTCAAAGATGGTTCTTTTCTTGTTCAAAATTATCCTGATCTGAAATGTGAATAGCCCCGGTAGCCAGAGTGTTGAGTATCCCTAGTTTTTGAGCAGGATGATAGTGTGAGCTAGCGTGAAGGTAATGCTCTGTGTGGGTTTTATTACGATAGACTTGGTGAGATATTGTTCGATCATAGTTTCTTTTGATAAGGATGTCAAGAAAGGGAAGGCTTCCTTTCTCTTCCATTTCCATGGTGAATTGGATAGAACTAGATTGAATGTTGATGTGTTTTAGGAAAATGTCTAGCTTTTCATTACCATGAAGCCAAATAAAGGTGTCATCAACAAATATTTTCTAGATTTTAGGTTTTAGTGGTGAATAGTCTATGGCTTTAGTCTCAAAATGTTCCATAAACAAATTGGTAATGATGGGGGATAGAGGTGATCCCATAGCCACACCGCAGGTTTTCTCATATATATAATCTTTATAAGTGAAAAATGTTGATCTCAGACAAACTTCTACTAATTTGGCTGTTAGGATCAATTAATTTTTGGATTACCTCCATGGCTTCACCTATGGGAATATTAGTATAGAGTGATTTCACATCAAAATTCACTAAGATGTCTTTTTGGTCAAGTTTTATCTGTTTGATTTCATTGATGAAGTGATTGGAATCTTTGACAAAGGAACTAGTATTCCCTACCAAGGGTTTAAGTTTTTTAGCAAGATATTTGGCAAGATGGTAAGTGGGACCTCCAATAGTGTTGACAATGGGTCTTATGGGGACACCTTCTTTGTGAATTTTGGGGGGTCCATAAATCCTAGGGATGTAGGGATTGGTTTCGATAAGATTCTTAATGTTGTGTTCGTTGCTAGATTTTATTAAGCTACTAACGACCTTGGATATCCTTTCTATGGGATTCTTTTCAAATTTTACGTAACAACCACTGTTAGTTAGGTGGTCTATCATCTTGTCATTGTAATCCTTTGTGTTCATTATCACAGTGGCACCACCTTTGTTAGCTTTCAGGATCACAATGTTAGAGTTTTGGTTAAGGTTCTTAAGAGAAAGATATTCTTGTTTGGAAATGTTGCTTTTGGGAGGTTTGGCTCTCTGCAGGATGATAGAGCAATCCTGTCTGACAATTTCTTTAATATTGTCTAGTAAATCCTTAATCCCATACTCAATATTACATAGAATGTCTTCTTTGGGGATGGTACGTGGAGAGATGGAAAAATTCAAACCTCTTTCTTGTAGGTCTAAACTGACATGTTCGATCAAGGTGCTAGAAAGACTTACTATATGCTTGCCTACCTTTTTCATCATATGATAATGTTGTTGCCTTAATTATAGTTAGTAGTCTTATTTTTCGTTGATTTTACCTAGGCAATTGTATCCACCATTATATTGTTGTTGTTCATTATCGGATGAGATATCCAGGTTGCTATGAGTTCATTAATGGAATCATGTTTTGATGGATCTATTTTTCTTTCTGCAGACCCGTTTTCTATTGTTGAAGTTGAAACTTTTTCATTTTTCAAAGTCGAGTAAATATTTGCATATTCCTTAACCAAATTGGGTTTCTGCACAGTGCTTCCCTTAGTTATGTTGTCCATTTTATGCATCCTAATTGTTGTGAGTTCATTGCTGGATTCATATTTCGATATGGCTGTTCTCTTTTCGGTAGACCCTTTGTGTAATATTGATCTCGGAGTCTTTAGCAATGAAGAATTAGTATAATGATATTTTTGAGTCGATTTGGATTTCTGCACAGTGTTTTCCTTAGTGACGTTGTCTTTTCTATTGGGTTGTTGTGAGTTCATTGCTGGACTCATGTTTCGATGTGGC